>JABUQX010064144.1:50000-62500 GCA_015478945.1 Trachelipus rathkii
TTGAAATTTTTGTATCAATTACTCATTTTGCACAGTTTAGCTTTACCCATAATTGTTTTTTATTATATGATATGTTAAGCTATGCAGTTTGGGCAATTATTTAAAATTGAACCAACTATAGACACCTGTGACATTGCCAACCACTAAAGTTTACCTAGTTGTTGATACCATTAACACATCTAGCAACAGAAACAAAGCAGTATACTTTCAAAGAAGTATAGTCAGATGAGGAATAGTGAAATAGAAATAGCTTTGTAAGTTGTAACTGATAATGCAGCCAATATTTCAAAAATGAGAACAGGGCTATTAAAAGATGAGAATTGCGACTTGATTTGCATTGTGGGTTCAGCTTAAATTTATTAATAAAATTTATTATTATTATTATTATTATTATTATTATTATTATTATTATTATTATTATTATTATTATTATTATTATTATTATTATTATTATTATTATTGTTATTATTATTATTATTATTATTATATTATTATCCATTATTATTAATTATTATTATTATTATTTATTATTATTATTATATATTATTATTATTAATTAATTATTATTATTATTATTGTTATTATTATTATTAACAACACAATATCTAAGCAGCTTTAGAAAAATAGAAGGCTCAACACTTGTGATCAAAGGAATTGAAAATTTAAAGAATGAATGACTTGCCATAACTCCAACTCATTATTAGGCCAGATTATGCATCCCCATTACAGAGAAAATTATCTAAATTAGTGCAATTAATAAAATTGGGTGCAGAGTATTTGAGAACAAAGTAAATGTATGAAATGTATTTGTAGTAAATTTATGAAATTCTATTTTTAATATTTAAATATGCTTATAATAATAGATCACATAGCTATCTCATAAACTTAAAAAGATTTAAAAAAAATTGTTTTTTTCTTAGATCTGGTAATAGATTTCATAATTCATTTGTCTTGTATCGGCAAAAAAAAAAAAGAAAAGAAAAGAAAAGAAATTGGCCATCAATATTCAGCATTAGCCACAATTACTGTAGTGTTTTGGCTAACTCTATTATGAGGTGAAAGAGCTTGAAAATTATTTAGTGTGACACACGTTCTAGACATTTACTATATATATATAATATATATAGTATATATATTATATATATATAATATATAGTATATATCTATATAGTATGTATATACATAAATGCTTATATAGCGATGATTTTCTCAGCGATGGTATATATATATATTTACTATATTTATAATTATAGGGACAGTCAAACCATCTAGGTTGTCTACATTTATGGCAACGTAATCCATCTAAGTTTTGTTTAGGTATGTAGCATTGGTATAGGTAGGTCTTGGTTTAGTACCTTGCTAGTTCAGGTTATGGTAAGTTTTGTTAAGTATGCACATAGTAAACCTGTGTATACTTAACAAATCTTATCATAATTTGAACTAATAGGAACCTAAACCGAGACCTAACCTATATGGATTGTCTATGCTGTAGACTCTAACCTACCTTAGATAGGTCTGTTGCCATAATCATAGACCTAATCTAGATTGTTTGACAGACTCTAAATTGAATAGTTTAGCGTAAGCTATAGATATTTGCTACATTATTAATTAATGTTATAGGCCTTACAGAGACTTCCAATAACTTTTATTAATTATTTCGGTGCATTTCCAGTATTCTCATAAAAAAATTATGAAAATTTGTAGAAAAGCCAAGTGATTTTAAAAATGTTGAGTTTGAGTCATATTTTAAAATGATATAGCCAGCAAAAAAATATTCCTATTGCTCAGCCTTAATTAGAATTATAGTTATGTTAGAGACAAAGTTTATTTATTAAAATTATAAGGTGAAGGAGTTAAAAAATTATAAGAAAGTTAGAAATGAAATTATTCAGTCAATAAGTAAGGCAGAGAAAGGGCAGAAATAATATCAATAAAGACCAACAAGTTTTTAAAGTAAGATAAAACCTACAGGTTCAGATATGGTATTGGTTAATATTTTCAATGCTTATTTTGCATCAGTGTTTACTGAGGAAAGATTGGATAATATTATAGACTAATAGTTTGAGTAGGCTTGTAATAAGCAAGCTTACAGAATTGGAAATTCAGTTGAAAGAAATTAAACCTTTACTAGACCACAATGACATAGATAAACCTCCTGATGGTCTAGATAGTGGAATTCTAAAGGAAGGTAGTAGTAGTAGTACTGCAAAGGCTCTGTATTTGATTTATAAGTGATATGTAACATTTTTTAAAATACCAGGGGGTTGAAAAACTGCATATGATTTGCCTATTTATAAGTAACATGCAACACACGAACAACACTATTTTGTACCTATATAGTATAATACTATATAAATTTTTTAGTAAGTAATTTTAAAATAGAAAAAATGTATTTTACAAATTTGTACTGACCTTATATTCTTTTGGTAAAAGCTGTCATGTAGAGTAAAACATTTTCATGATTGCTATTAAAAACCAAAATTATTCTTGTACAAGATGCCAAGGTGAATGCAAAGAATGAAATGTGTAAGTTACCCAAAGTATTTTAAAACACTTTCATTAATCCTAAAAATTTACAAATCCTTGAAAAAAAAAAAAAAAAAAATATATATTATATGTATATAATATATATATTATATATATATTATTTAAAAATTTTATAATTTTTATAAATATATAATTTATAATAATATATATATATATATATATGATAATTATTTTATATATAGGTACAAAATGTGTGTTCGTGTGTGCATGTACTTATAAATAGGCAAATCATATGCAGTTTTTCAACCCCCTGGTATTTTAAAAAATGTTACATATCACTTATAAATCAAATACAGAGCCTTTGCAGTACTACTACTACTACCTTCCTTTAGAATTCCACTATCTAGACCATCAGGAGGTTTATCTATGTCATTGTGGTCTAGTAAAGGTTTAATTTCTTTCAACTGAATTTCCAATTCTGTAAGCTTTCTTATTACAAGCCTACTCAAACTATTAGTCTATAATATTATCCAATCTTTCCTCAGTAAACACTGATGCAAAATAAGCATTGAAAATATTAACCAATACCATATCTGAACCTGTAGGTTTTATCTTACTTTAAAAACTTGTTGGTCTTTATTGATATTATTTCTGCCCTTTCTCTGCCTTACTTATTGACTGAATAATTTCATTTCTAACTTTCTTATAATTTTTTAACTCCTTCACCTTATAATTTCAATAAATAAACTTTGTCTCTAACATAACTATAATTCTAATTAATGCTGAGCAATAGGAATATTTTTTTGCTGGCTATATCATTTTAAAATATGACTCAAACTCAACATTTTTAAAATCACTTGGCTTTTCTACAAATTTTCATAATTTTTTTATGAGAATACTGGAAATGCACCGAAATAATTAATAAAAGTTATTGGAAGTCTCTGTAAGGCCTATAACATTAATTAATAATGTAGCAAATATCTATAGCTTACGCTAAACTATTCAATTTAGAGTCAGTCAAACAATCTAGATTAGGTCTATGATTATGGCAACAGACCTATCTAAGGTAGGTTAGAGTCTACAGCATAGACAATCCATATAGGTTAGGTCTCGGTTTAGGTTCCTATTAGTTCAAATTATGATAAGATTTGTTAAGTATACACAGGTTTACTATGTGCATACTTAACAAAACTTACCATAACCTGAACTAGCAAGGTACTAAACCAAGACCTACCTATACCAATGCTACATACCTAAACAAAACTTAGATGGATCTACGTTGCCATAAATGTAGACAACCTAGATGGTTTGACTGTCCCTATATATATATATAATATATATATATATATATATATATATATATATATATATATATATATATATATATATATATATATACAATATATATTTATTGTCTATATATATATATATATATATATATATATATATATATAGTAATGTCATAATGGGCAAATATGTTAATACATAATAATTTTCAAGCTCTTTCACCTCATAATAGAGTTAGCCAAAACACTACAGTAAATTGTGGCTAATTGCTGATAATTTTGATGGCAATTTCTTTTCTTTTCTTTTCTTTTTTTTTTTTTTTGCAGATACAAACTTTTATTTTGAAATTTAAATCTTTTTTTCTATATTTAAACACCCCATTTTTTGTAATCTTTTTAAGTTTCTGATATAGCTATGTGATCTATTATTATAAGCATATTTAAATATTAAAAATAGAATTTCATAAATTTACTACAAATACATTTCATACATTTACTTTGTTCTCAAATACTCTGCACCCAATTTTATTAATTGCACTAATTTAGATAATTTTCTCTGTAATGGGGATGCATAATGCTGGCCTAATAATGAGTTGGAGTTATGGCAAGTCATTCATTCTTTAAATTTTCAATTCCTTTGATCACAAGTGTTGAGCCTTCTATTTTTCTAAAGCTGCTTAGATATTGTGTTGTTAATAATAATAATAATAATATTAATAAAATAAATTGTATTGAAAAAATAATAATAATAATAATAATAATAATAATAATAATAATAATAATAATAATAATAATAATAATAATAATAATAATAATAATAATAATAAATTTTATTAATAAATTTAAGCTGAACCCACAATGCAAATCAAGTCGCAATTCTCATCTTTTAATAGCCTTGTTCTCATTTTTGAAATATTGGCTGCATTATCAGTTACAACTTACAAAGCTATTTCTATTTCACTATTCCTCATCTGACTATACTTCTTTGAAAGTATACTGCTTTGTTTCTGTTGCTAGATGTGTTAATGGTATCAACAACTAGGTAAACTTTAGTGGTTGGCAATGTCACAGGTGTCTATAGTTGGTTCATTTAAAGAGAGCGACGATTTTCGTTTTCCCTATTCTTCATTATTCTTTTTTTTTTAGAGTATATCCTGTGATTTTCATAAAAATTGGGGGTGACACCCCTCTGCAGCAACAAATTACCATATTATATATAATATATGTATTATATGCAATATAAGAAAATATATAATATATATATATATATATATATATATATAATATATATATATATATATATATATATTATATATATATAAATATAAATTTATTTATAATATATATATGTATATATATATATATATATATATATATATATACTGTGAAATGGGGTATAATGGGTAATCTGTTAAGGTCAGTTTTTTTAATAATTGAAGTGATTAGAAACTTCAATTGAGGTTTTTTTTGTTAGAAAAAATATTATATTTAATAATTGTATTTAATTTAAATTAAATAAGTGACAAATATAACTCAAAAAAATTTCCCCCTTGTTCTGAAAATAATTTTTTTATAAACTCCAAAAATAAACTAAGGTCTGTATCTCGGCCAATTTTCAGTTTGGATTAAAATCTGACTAATACCATATACAAAAGTGTAAACGTAAGAGTTTTGATGAAAATAATTGCACATATTCCTTTTAGTTCGTAAAATATTAATGGTGATTGGTTTTGGGGTAAAATGGGTAATTTGTGGTAAAATGAGTAATTTTATAATATAAGTATTTGCTTTAATAATTCAAGTGATTAGAAAAAAATATTATATTCAATATTTGTATTTAATTTAAATTAAATAAATGACAACTATAACTCAAAAAAATTTCCCTAATAATACCAAATGTTTTTTTATTTCTGTACCTATTATTATTATTATTATTATTTTATAACTGGTATTATTAGGTATTCTATTATTATTACTAAGACATTAAGACATTAAGAATATAGAGACAGTAAGAAGCCACACAGGCCTGTCGAGACTGTCCCAGTCAACCCACTAACCAAACATGCTTATGCAAATTCACAAAAGCACCTTAGGGCTTGTTAAATTACTGTAATTACAAATCCACCAATTTGGCTTAGTCAAAACTAATGATATATATATGATACCCAAACCATCCCCATGCTTAGCCAATTTGGCTTAGTCAAAACTAATGATATAGCTATATATGATACCCAAACCATCCACATGCATTATAACTGGTACTGTATTATTTACTATTCTTTTAGGTACCATAGGTATTATTACTGTACATACGGTACCATACCGTATACAAGTTGTTTTTTATTATTATTATATTATTACCTACCTATCCACTATTACTATTATTATTTTTATTCATATACTTGAAATATTAATAAATAATACTGTACAATTGTAATTATTATAATTTTCAATTACTTATTTTTATTCAAGGGCAAATTACTCGTTTTCCCCCTTTCCATTTTTGACACTCATTTTTCAAAATTTTACTATAAATATTTTTTTTTACATTTTTCTATATTTTTGTTATGCCATAACATTTATGAATGTTTAAATTTGAAAAAAAAAAAACATTTAAATATGGTTATAACTTGATTTTAGTTTTAAAAAATTAAAACCAAAATAAATAATTTTAGAAAAAAATTGATTTTAACAATGGTAAAAAAATATAGCTCACACATGTTATTTTCGACCCAAATTAATTTTATAATATCTTTAACAGTTATATTACCTTTCAGTATTAATATCAATACTACTGTTCAATCGTAAGTCCCATAATTTACAAGTACCCATTTTACCCCAAAAATTTTTTTTGAAAATTGCATTTTTCAAAAATTTGCTACAAATATTTTTCTTTACATTTTTTATATTTTCGTTATGCTATAACATTTACAAAGCTTTAAATTTGAAAATAAATATTTAAACATGGGTCTAACTTAAATATCTGATTTTTGCCACTTCAACATAAAAAAAAAAAATCTTCAAAAAATTACCCATTTCCCCCCATTTTACGGTATATATATAATGTACAGATTTTAATACTTTATATACTTGTGTATGTTTTCTATGAAAAACTGCCTAGGACCACGCAAAGCCCAGTGCTGTCATTGCCGCCCAGGGCCCCGCAAAGCCTAGAGCCGCCACTGTATATATATATATATATATATATATATATATATATATATATATATATATATATATATATATATATATATATATATATATATATATATATATATATATATATATTATAAAAATATATATATATAAATATAGATAAAAAAAAAAAAAAAAATCTTTAACTTTTGTTTCTCTCCTCATACACTTGACATATAGAAATGCTATGGTATACATGTTATTGAGGTTGGTATTAGTGAAGGTATGGAATAGGTATTAAAATTTTTTTTTTTTTTTTTTCTTAAAAATCCAAAAAACTAAGATTTTTTTTTTACCCCATTTGACGATATAAAATGGGGTAAAAAAAAACAAAACATGGGGTAAAAAAAAATATTACTTTCTAAGCTACTTTCAATGCTTCTAGCCGTTTTCCTGAGTGCTCATGTACTTTCCTGAGTGTTTTTCACCCATACCCCCTTTGTTCTAGTTCTTCTAGTGGAGTCGGTTCAAAAATTTCCGACTCCGACTCCACCCTCTTCAAAATTACCGACTCCGACTCCGACCTCTTCAAAATTACCGACTCCGACTCCACCCTTTTGAAAATTTCCGACTCCACTCTTTTGAAAATTACCGACTCCGACTCCACCCTCTTCAAAATTACCGACTCCGACTCCACTCCACTCTCTTCAAAACTACTGACTCCCCGACTCCGACTCCCAAACCCTGGTACTTTCATGAGCATTTTTCTCCCTACCCCCCCCTTTGTTCTAGCCTTGTCATCATTCAGCTACTTTCCAACTTTTATGCACTTTAATAATAACACATCCAGGTTAAAAAAAAAACTGTTTTTTTTTACCCCATTTTGGAAAATTTGATGGGGTAAAAAAAAAATTTTTTTTTCAAGGACATCCAATAATTTTCAAAAAAAATTATTAGTTTGCCCAAGTTCCTCCATCAATATGTAGTATCTACCAAATAAAAAAGTTAAAAAAATGTAATACATTTGAAATGGTAGCAAAAGTTTTAAAAACTGTAAAAAGGTTTTGTAGCCATTTTTTAACTGGGGTTCGACATTTGTTATCGCTGATTACTGTCAATTTAGAGCAGCCCATTTTCTTTTGGCATTTTTTATAGATAATAAAGACGGCTACCAGAATAGCCCATAAAATTCAAAAAAAAATTTTCTTAGCAGAAGGGGTGAGGGGTTTTTTTTTTTTTACCCCACCAACCTCAAACTTTTTTTACCCCCTCTGATATATTATATAATTATATATATAATATATATAAATATATATATATATTAATAATATTATTATATATATTATATATATATATATATATATATAAATATATATATTTATAATATATATATATATATTGCTAGAATTTTATAAAGCAAATAGGTATTTATCATCATATTATGGACATTGTTTTATATCAACTGTCTTTAAAAAAAAAAATAAAATTTTTTTAACCAGAAAATCTTGAAATTTTTGTATCATTATCATTTTGCACAGTTAGCTACCCAATAAATTGTTTTTTATTATATGACTATGTTAAGTATGCAAGTTTGGTCAATTATTTAAGAAAATAAGCTACATCCTCTCAAAGCTATTAAAACTCCCATAGACTCTTCAATATTGATACATCCAGGGTAGGTCTCATTTCAGGTCCCTTAAGTCAAATTATGATAAGTTTTGTTAGGTATACACAGAGAATATCTATGTAGAATTAACAAATCTTATCATAACCTGAACTAGGATGGCCCTAATACGAGCACGAGGTCCACTAATTTTTTTTTATAAGAAAGTCTATGGGAAACTTTTAAACTTTGAGAGGCTATAACTTTTTTTTTCCTAAAGAGACTGCTGATTTTCATTTTCATTATTCTTCATTATTATTTTTTTAAAGTATATCCTGTTATTTTTATTTTATTTTTTATTTTTTTTTAGGGGATTTTTAACAACTTTGAGAGGCTGTAGTTTTTTTTCCTAACAAGAGCGACAATTTTCGTTTTTACTATTCATTATTTTATTTTTTTAGAGTATATCCTGTGATTTTCATTATAATTGGGGGTGACAACCCTCTGGGTAACAATTACCATGGCGTTAAATCTGTTAGCCTCTGCATGCGTGTGAGGCCCTTATAAGGTGCGGGGCCCAGGGCGATTGGCCTGTCCCGGCCCTGGAGCACCACTATATATTATATATATATATTATATATATATATATATATATATATATATATAATATATATATTAGTATTATATATTATATATATATATATAATATATATATATATAATATATATATATATATATATATAGGTCAGCATCCCGAAAAGTTCAGGCATGTGACTAGAAAACTATAACAGCTACATGAAAATAAATATCATTTTATTAATCAGGACACATTTTTACCGCGGAAATAAAAAAAAAAAAAAAAAATAAAAAATAAAAAAAATAAACGCTTTTTTAAAAAATTAAAATTGTCAAAAATGTTGAAAAAATTACAGTTTTTTGAGAATTCGAAGATGCCGCTTACTCCGACTGAGCACGCAAAGGTGCCAAATGTTGATTTTTTTTTTAAAACAGACGAATACCCACGGGTAAACAAGAACAATGGATAGAGTCGGGGGTTCTCGGACTACTGGGGGACAACGGGGGGGACTTTGTCCCCCCCTGTCCCTCTGTTGGCTCAAACCCCCTAAAAAGGATATAAAAAAAATAATATTTTCTCCAAAGCGTTAAAAAAACGGTATTTGGCAACTTTTGCTCTCGAGACTAATGCAGGTTTCAAGGTCAATCAGAGCGTGCACTATTTCAGGTCTAAGATTTTACTAATATTTAAGGAGTTATTAATAAATATTAGAATAAAATAATTTTTTTTTTAAGTTTCCTCGATGAAATTACTTCCTGAAATCAAAAATGTTATTTATTTTCCTGTAGATGTTATAGTTTTCTAGTTACATGCCTGAAACTATGTTCGGTTGCTTGGCCATATATAATATAATATTATATATAATTATATATATATATTAATATACATGGAAAAATACGCAATATATATATATATATATATATATATATAATATATATATATATATATATATATATATATATATATAATATATATATATATCTTTATATTATATATATATATATATATATATATATATATATATATATATATATATATATATATACCCTAAGTTTTACTGACCAAGAGATATTAAGTTAGGTATGGCTGTAAGCTGTTACTAATTGCAGAATTTTCTTGGTCATTGCCACAAAAAATTATTTGTGGAAAATGATATTAACCCTATAGACTTGAAGTAAGGGAAAACAAACTAATTGCTTTTAAAATTATGGCATGTATACTATGTAAGTTATTGACAAGCCCCTAGGGTGCTTTGTGGATTTGCATGAGCATGTTTGGTGATTGATTCTATTAGCTTGACATTGGACAATCTTGATAGGCCCAAGTGGCTTCTTACTGTCTGTTTATTTTTATTGTTCTAATGACACAACATTGTAAAACAACTACATAATGAATAAACTTGGGCGAGATAAACAAATCCGTAAAAATATTTTGGTGCAGAAATAATGAAACACAAAGTATGCGAGTATATTGCCATTATAAGGCCTATTTTTTCCAAAAATATATATATTTTTTATTTATTATACTGTATGAAACACAGTTAACACGTCTGAAACAGTTGAATATGTGGTAATAGTCTATTTTCACTATTTTTATAAAGACATTTACACCAGAATATGCAAGATTAAATAATTTACATGAAAGAAAGATGGCAGCTACGGCGCAACAATACACACTTGTATATAAAGACGAATCATGGCATCCATTTTTGATACAAATTAAATGAAAACCTGCGTTTTGAAGGCCTTGTATATAAATTCAATTGTTGGGTCGCAAATCAGTAATTCGTACGCGATATGAAGTAGTTCCATTTCTTTACAGTTATGTATTAATTTAAATTCATGAGCCTGATTTAAAGATTAAAATTTAATTTAAAAGTTATAATTATCAATTTATTTACGTTTTTTTCGAAATAATATCATGGCAAATCAAATATATTTGCTATTTACATTGATTGAATGATACTTTGATTGATCGAATTTTAGTTTACGATTGATTTTTTTTTCTCTGTGTAGAACTAAATTGTCAAGAAACGAACCTGAAGAAAATAGCAATCACGTGGTTTTATCTGCGAGCACCGATGAAAATGTCTCCGTGAAATGGTGTTTAGATAGCGGATCAACTGCGCATATGTGTTCAAAAGATAAGTATTTTACCGAATTAAGTACTACTAAAGATAAGAAAATTAGGTTAGCAGACTCTTCTGAAACTTTTATAAATGGTACAGGCAGTATTAATATAAAAAGTCAACTAGGAAGAGAAATTAAAAACGTTAATATAAACGAAGCTCTTTACGTGCCAAATTTACATACTAATTTACTATCTGTCTCAAAAATGACCGATAAAGGATGCAAAGTTGTATTTTCACAGGATAATGCAAAAATATATGGTAAAGACGGAAAACTTTTATTGATAGCGAATAGAAAAAATAACCTATATTATTTGCAAGAAAAAGCTTCAGTAGCGTCTGAAATTAAATCTTCTGATATAGAGATTTGGCATCGCAGATTTGGTCATTTAAATATTAAAGATTTGAAAAGTTTAAGAAATAAGCATTTGGTGCACGGATTAAACTTTAAAGCTTCTGATATGCCTAGCTGTGAAACATGCATAAAAAATAAAATGACTCAATTGCCTTTTAATAAGTCTCATCGTGAAAGTACAAAACTTTTGGAAATTGTTCATTCCGATATATGTGGACCGTTTCGAATTCCATCACTCGGAAATCATAAATATTTTATCACTTTCATAGATGATAAAAGTAGATATACTGTTGTAAAGTTCCTGAAGAATAAAAGTGAAGCTTTGGAAAAATTTAAAGAATATAAATTATTCGTAGAAAATCAGTCAGGTGAAAAAATAAAATATTTTCAAACTGATAATGCTTCAGAATTTCTTTCTCATGATTTTTCAAAATTTCTAAGTGAGAATGGCATTGGAAGAAGACTTAGTGTTCCATACACGGCTCAACAAAATGGAATTTCTGAGCGCCAAAACAGAACGTACGTTGAGATGGCAAGATGTCTCCTCAGTGAATGTATTATATATATATAATATATTATTTTATATATATATAATATCTATTATTTAATTTTTTTTTTATAGATTATATAATATATATATATATATATATATAATATTTATCTATGGAACTTCTCCTTTAAAGGGTAGTTAACCGATATATATCGAACGAACAATGTAATCGATTTTTTTTCGATTATTTCAAGGCAAAAGTGCGAAAAGGTTGCCAATAACAGCTTTTCTTTTTTTTTAAACTAAAGGAATACCCAAGATTAAATAGCAAAGATTTGAAAGAGTCAGGGTCTCTCGGCCTCAGCGGGACGACGGGTGGGACTTCGTCCCCCCCTCTGTCCCACCGTCGGCTCGAGCCCCTTAATAATATATAAAAAAA
>JABUQX010064144.1:72500-75000 GCA_015478945.1 Trachelipus rathkii
GGACAGGTAAGACATTATTATTATTATTTTGATGTATGATTTTGATGCTTTTTCAAGCCTCCTGAAAGTATTTCTTTCTACAGAAGAAATTTTCTTTAATATTATTCTGGAATAAAATAAAACTATTGATTTAATTATAGTACCAAGCTTTCGTCCGTATACTTCGGACATTTTCAAGGAATAGTTTTGTTTTTTTATATTTTGACAATTTTGATAACATAAATATCGTTTAAACTAATAACAAAAATAAATAAATAAAATTAATAATTTTAAAAGTTAGAAGAGTTATCCTACATTGACTTTTTTGTTATTTAAAAATGTTTAAAAAATTGGACATTTCGTTATATTTTATATTTAGTACTGGTTTATGTTTCCCTAAGAGCAATGGTTCCCCTGGCCGCAATTCATAAAAATCATTCTTTCTTGTTATGATGGAAAAGTTTTCTTTAATTTTGTTATCGGGATTTTTGTGATGTTCTTCGTTAGAATGTTAAAATACTTTACTCGGCTTATACTTATCTTGCGACATTCTCATATTGAGGGTATTCGTTGCGTATCCGATCCGATATAAGAGGCGGTTACAAAGAGCTTTACAAATTTCAACCAAAAAACAATTATTAAAATAAGATTATTAAAACTGTTTCAAAGCGTAGGCCTTCTTAAATTTAATTTTTAGCTCGTTCGAAAGTATTGATATAATAGAAGAAATGAAATGTAGCCGCGAAATACCTAAGAGCCTAAATCGGTACACAACGTTACTATTCTCACCATCCGAAAACGCTTCACAAGTAGGGAAGCACGAGCTCAGTTTCAGAATGGCTTATATGTAAGATCTATAATATAGGTTTTTCCGGTCTATTTCTTTAATATGCTCTTTAAAATTATTATAATTTGTTTTCTTTCCTCTTTTCTCTCTAATATTTTCAGTTTTTATATATAATATGAACTAGGTTTCGTTTTCATGATGGTGTGGCAAATTAAATTATTCAAAAGTCTTCTTATAGTTTTCTCTATAATGTACTTAAAAATGTATTATTATTATATTATTATTATTATTATTATTATTATTATTATTATTTATTATTATTATTATATTATATTATTATTATATTATTATATTATTATTATATTATATTATATTATTATTTTATTATATTATTATTATTATCATTATTATTATTATTATTTATTATTTTATATTTAGGAATTCAACATCCAGTACTTAGCTTTTAACAACTTTGGCGAATCCAAACCAGGTCCTAAATATATTTTGTACATATTAAGTTGCTTTAAAATTTTTTTGAATAATCACAACAGGAAGAGAAGACATATTTACATTGATTTCCTGACGCGTTTCGTCTCTGTACTTGAAGACATTCTTCAGAGAAATATTTTGTAAGCGACATGGTTGTTGTTTAATGATATACAATAATTAATTCACAATAAGGTCAATATTCTTCTGATAATCATTAAATTTATGAGTTTTATTATGGCAAAACCAGTTTTGGTAGAAAGGCCTACCGCCAATTCTTAAGTTTCTAGACTTGACACGACCTGTATAAAATTGTGAAGCGTATTGGAAAATATTATAATCCATGTATGGTGTGGAAATAGTTGCAAGATTTTGGAATTGTTAGCGAGTTTGATATGCCAATATCCGACAATCTTATTCGCCGTGTTAACCAACAACATGTCGACTTACAGTCTGAATTCTCGGGTAGTTAATTGGTACCAACGGTGACGATTGTCGGCGGCAAAGGCATCTCTTATGTCTTAGTTCTAGTTTTTGACTTATGGTTAAAGTCTGACTTTAATTTGAGGTGGAAAAGTTCAATATATTACGAAGGAACTTCTCTTACTTATTGAAGTCTATAGCATTGGAAGTTTTGAAGAAGAAATTTGTCGAATTTTTCTGGTTATTTTTACTTTCTTTATTATATAATTTTGTAAGGGTTTTATTAATTAAGTTTTCAACTGAATATTGTGGAAACCTCACACTTAATAAATTACTAATGCATAGGCAAATCTTCAGATCCAAAAGTCTCAGTTGAACATTACGTTGCGATTCTCTCTCTCTCCCTCCGGTAAACTAGAGTTTACGATCGATTCTTTGTAAATAATAGGTGAATAGGATCCATAGTTCATATATAAACCATTATCAGTGAGATTGACACGTATACCTGTAGATAATGAGCCATCAGAATTAACATTGATTTTGATGTCTAAAAAACAGATAGTATTATTAATCTAAGTTTCGTAAGTGAATTTTAAGCATAACAACTCTAGAATTCTATTGATGAACTGATGTACATGATCCATGTTGCTAAAGCTAGTGAGGGTGACATCGACATACCTTATGTAAAATACAAGATTAAAGTTGTTTGTTTCGCTTAATAATGTACAAAAATAAATATTCTAAACCTTGGAAGTGAAATCCAAAACTTTTATTATTATTATTACTATTATTATTATTATTATCATTATTATTATTATTATTACT
>JABUQX010064145.1:0-2500 GCA_015478945.1 Trachelipus rathkii
TGTTAAAAATTTATTCTACTTCGGAATGGTTATTTCTTGTGCACACGCCTTATGTGAATAACAAGCAATTGAAAAGTCGTCTGAAATGCCATTTGAGGATCTGAGAAATAATCCAGAAATTGTGAAAAGCCATTTCAACACTAATGAAAGGACCTTCAGATCTCGAAAAACTTTTTGTCAAGTAATATATCTTCTCGTATCCTCGTGTTATTTTAAACTTTTTTAATATTTTTGAAGGCATATTAATATATATATATATATTATATTATATATATATTATATATATATATATATATATATATATATATATATATATAATATATATATTATATATATAGCTATATATATATATATAAATATATATATATATATATATTATATAATCACTTCATTACCCAACTTTTTCCCCAAGAATGGGTTTTTGTAAGGTGCGTAACGTGCACTGAAAACAGAAAAGTAGTAAAGAATATGACGCAAATCGAAAAAAAGCCCAGCCTTACCGCCTCCTTTATACCTTTTAGTGAGAACTCGCCTCAGTCAGAAAAATCCACCCTTAGAGCTTCACGGGACCGCGACGGAACCTCACTATGGCATTTCGTCAAGTGTAGGGTTCATCCCTTTGGCCCAGGTGGGCCAGACAAACCATACCCCTTCACAAAACCCCCGCCATTCCACTCCATTATGCACCTTTCGTTCTCACCTTGCCAAAAACTCACAATTTCCCTCCTCCAGGCATTCGTTTACTGGACTCAATCCACTTTTCTTCGGTCTCCCAGCCGTCAATTCCCCACACACACACAATATAGCCTCTTAACCAACAACTATTTCATCCATCCTTTCCACATGACCAAACCATCTTTCAACGTACTTTCATTTATTCTCTCATTTACCCCTTTCTTCACACCACACAACTCTCTAATACGTTCATTCCCTCCACACACCCTCTTACCATTTCTATATATATATATATATATATATTATATATATATATATATATATATATATATATATATATATATATATAATATATATAATATAATAATATATATATATATATATATATATATATATATATATAGTATATATACTGATTTTTAAACTTTAAATATTGAAGAATTCATTCAATTGGTTTGAAGCGGTCTCCAAACCACCCAGATAACAGGGCTATTTTATATGAAGCTAAGCAGTACAGTCAAAGAAAGGGTCAGATTTCTTTTTCAGCTGTTTTAAAGGATTTAAAGATACTCTTGAGATTGTAAAATTGTTTAAAGGTAAGCTTTACATTGGACCTTTTTTAGGGGTGGGAGAAGAAATAAATATATTAATATTTATATTTATATTTGGTGAAATTTATTTCAATTTATATTAATTATTTTGAAAAAAAAAAACAAACAAAAAAAAAACAACTTAACTTTTTTTTCCATTGTGTTACAGTTTTGAAAGAATCTCGTACCTTTTTTTTTAAAACTTTTCTTTATTTCGTTGAATTAATTATTTATTAAATTTAATTTTAGAGAAAGTGAAATCACTTAAGTCAGAGCTGCTGAAAAGTTGTATATCGGTTGAACAAAATGGCGGCAAATTTCCTGCACTGGAATCAGTTCTTAAGTTTTTTGATGTGAGTATAATTAAAGCTTTTTATGCCTTTTGCTGTATAATATATATATATATATATATATATATATATATAATATTATATATATATATATATATATATATATATATATATATATATATATAATATATATATATATATATATATATAGAGGAGAGAGGGTTGATGGATGTATTTTAGGAAAAGAGGCAAATTTTGATTTGCTCGCTGTGACTGAAAACAAAGATGAAAGGAAAACGGTTTTGGTGAAAATTAAGTGGTGTTTCATGTTTAAGTCATATGTGTTCTTGTGCATGTGAAAATGTGTGCGTGCTGGTGGTGGAAGAGAATTGAGAGAGGAGAGAAGGAATAGTTTTGCAATTTTGATGAGTGACCTGTGGTATGAAGCTATGGTTGACTTTGATTGTGTGAGTACTAGAATTCTAAAGGTTTAAATTTAAGTTTGAAAAGGTCAAGGTATGTGTGGTTCTGTGTGACGTATGGTCCATCTGAGGGAAACCTTTTGGAGAGAGTACGATTTTTTTGGGATAATTACTGAATGATGTTTTAGATGGGATGTGTAGGAGCTTCAGTTTGATAGTTTTGGGGGACCTGAATGGTTGGATAGGTGATCAAAAAAGGGATGGGTTTATAACAGGGTTTTGGGGGGGGGGTGTCGGGAGAAAATAGGAATGGTAGGAAGGTGATTGATTCTGTTGAAAGAGGAGTATTGTGTTTTGTAAAGTAATACTTCTTTTAAAACAAAGAGTATCCATAAGGTATACTAGATGTTGGTGGTAGGTAGAGGATGGTATCGTCGAGTGGAAAAGTATATATGATTGATTTAGTGTTGGTGAAGAAGGAGGATTGTTGAAGTATGTGTTGGATGTTAAATCATTAAGGGGT
>JABUQX010064145.1:7500-27500 GCA_015478945.1 Trachelipus rathkii
ATTATATATATATATATATTATATATAATATATATATATATTATATATATATATATATATTATTTATTTTTTTGTAAGGGTGCATTTGACCACTCCTTAGCCAAGAAGGAAGGAAAAATAATTCCAAGCGAAGGAGTTGACAAGGAGTATGATGAAGCTGTTAAATCCTTAAAAGAAACTAAACTCTCTCTTGACGAGTATCTTAAAGAACAGTGCCGATATTTTTGTGCCAAGGTAAGATGACTTTCGACTCCTTAAAATGATTAAAGGTAAGCTTCTGTTGCCAGTTTATCTCACATTTTTTTTTTTTAAATCTGCTTTAGTTATTCTCTTTCATTTGTTTTTTAATATTAAAGTTTAGTGGTTCATTAGTAATGGGACGATGAATCGGCAACGTCTTCGAGAATATGTAATTTTTCTTTAGTCGTCATCGGAATCGAATAGGGTATTTTTATTAGAATGAAGTTTGTAATAGGAATGAGATATTATTTTGACATCGTCCCATCACTAGTTCAAATGCTTCTTTTTGAAATATGAAACAAAATTTTTTGTAAACTTTGTTACTAAACTGTATGCTTTGAAAACCGTTGTTAGGAAATAATATATATTTTGAAAACGTTTGTTATGAAACAATATGTTTGAAAAACTTTTATAATACAATATGTTTGGAAAACGTTGTTATGAAACTATATTTTGAAAACGTTTGTTATGAAACAATATGATTGAAAAACTTTTATAATACAATATGTTTTGAAAATTTTTATTTAATTCCTTTGTTAAAAAATGTATAATTTTCTTAATAAGGTTACATATTGGGGCAACGATAAAAAGCGATTCCAGTTAGAGGTACCAGAACATGCCACTAAGAAAGCAGACAACAGTTACGAGTTAGTGTCACAGAAGAAGGGATACAAGCGTTATTGGACAGAGGAAACGAAATCCTATTTAAATGATACTTTCAAAGCTGAGGAAAATATTGAAAATTCTTTACAAGACATTGCTCGAAGAATTTTTGAGCAGTTTGACGAGCAGTAAGTTTGTTTTTGTTCTTTTGAGTCTTATGTTAATAAGATTGAGGGCTCTGACGTTAGAGATGAGGTATTTTTTTTTCGTCATTGAACAATTCAAAGCTTAAAGATATAGTATTAATATTAGAATTGAACACATTTCATTAATATTAGAACTGAGAAATCAGCGCTTTATAAATTATTATTATTATTATTATTATTATATTATTTATTATTATTTATTTATTATTATTATTATTATTATTATTATTATTATTATTATTATTATTATTATTATTATTATTATTATTATTATTATTATTATTATTATTATTATTATCATTATTATTATTATAGAACGCCTCGTTGCGCAGGAGGTTCAGTCGCCGCCTCGCATACGAGAGGACGCTGGTTCAAATCCTCCGGGTAGCAGTTGGAGTTTTATCTGCCTGGGGGCAAGAATTAAAACTCGACTGCGAACACGTTGGTGGCGCTGGTTTGGTATAGCCGGCCTTAAAGTTCGATTTCCTGTGGTCCCCCCGTGTTACCCCCTGCATAGGGGATAAAGCACGTTAAAAGGTCGAGTTTTTTTTTATTATTTTATTTTGGTTTAATTTTTTCTTTTGTCTCATATTAGTCTTATTCTTCTTTCTGAGAAATTGCCTCTTTTTTTTTATTGTTATTACTGTGATTGCCTTTTTGTTCGTTCCTTGAATCCTAATTGGAATCCTTTGGAAAATGTCTTATCCACATACGAACTCTGAAATTTTTTTTAAAATTTTTTTGATGATGATGCATATACTACATATATTTTTAAATATAATTATATTTCAGTAAGGATCAATGATGAAAAAGTTCAAAAACAAAAACGATTACTACTATGCAACTTGAGAGAACTATTTAGAGCATACTGTTATAAAAACGATATAACAGTATCACTATCAATGTTTTGTAAACTCTGGCAAAAAAAAAAAAGGTGTGCAAAAATTCATAATCATCTTTTACTCGTTCTAATTTCCTCCTTTATTTAATTTTATAATAATCTGTGTTCGGATCATTTTTTGTAAGTCATAACTAATTTTCACCTCTTCCCAAATACCCTTTGTTGATTTTCTTTTTAAAAGTTAAATGAACTTAGGGATGATATTTATTAATGTTACTTCGTAATAATAAGTCAAGGTGTAATATCATCATCATTTCTGTAATAATTTCTGTTTGAGGAGGTCTTTTGTGCATTATTTTTTTATTTTATTTTCTTGTATATTTATTTTTTTGCTTCCTTTGCAGTCATAAAGAGTGGGCTAGTGCAGTTGAATGTATAGCTGTTTTAGATGTTATACTTTCTTTCACGAAATATTCTACATTAGTAGACACAACAAGACCCATTGTAACAGCCGTACACCAGGATCTTACGGTAATATCAATTTATTGTTAGTTAATTTTATATTTATATAACTTAGTTTTAAATTGAGTACGTTTATTTGATATTTTTATATTATTGTGCTAACGGGGTCCTCCTTTCCTTTATGAAATCTTTTACTAATGGCGAGGAACCTAAAAGCAAGAAATACGAATCTTTTGTATGCATTCGTTAATGAACTAATTTTTGTTACCAAAATCAGCTGTAAGTTTACCAGAGAGTTGCTACTAAAGGTTGTACAATCGATGTGAACTTTAGTATTAACACTAATGCGTGTGCACTTTGCAACTAGTATTGAAACTAATGTGTGTGCACTATACCTCACTACCAGTACGACAATTTTTAACTAATTTTAATTTTTTGAACTATATAGTCGAATATATGATTTTAACTTGAGCATTGTGGCATTATTGGTTTATACCATTTGGTTTATCTTTTAGTTGTAATATTTATTTATTTTTTTTTATATTTATATTTATTTCTTATTATTTTTTTTTTCTTACAGCCATTTATAAAAATTGTAGAAGGCCGTCATCCATGTAATATTAAAATCTTCAGCGGAGGTGAATACATTCCAAATGACATGGTTATGGAATCCAAGGATGAAGACTCTCATAAAGCATTAATATTAGTCACAGGCCCAAACATGGGAGGAAAATCTACTTTGATGAGGCAAACTGCACTATTATGTCTCATGGCACAAATCGTATGTTCTAAACGATTTTTATTGTTTCAAAAAATTAATAGTATTGATAGGATGATGAATCGGAATTGGCAGAATTGGCAATTTTTTTTTTTTTAAATAGGAACTGGAAATTATTTTGGCATCGCCTCATTACTAATAAATAGAGATATATTTGCATGCATATTATTATTGACAAAGTTAAAAAAAATTTGTTGATCCTTCATAAATTTTCTTCCTTGATGTGCTTCAAACAAAACTCCTAATTTAAACCTTCAGTACCAGTGATGTCGCAAAAAAGAATTCAATTTTTTGTTGTTGATGTTAATATACGGACCTTTATTTGTTTATACTTTTAGAATTTCACATACATTTAATAAGCAAGTATGAGATTTAGTTAATTAATTATACGATACTCTACAATATAAAATAAGATATCCTAATCACTATTCTACAAGCTCATGCAATCTAATGCAGATCAACCACATCATTTTTTGTCCCTTATTAATTTTGCTACAACTTCATTATCTATAAAAGCAGTTAAGATTATTTGATATATTATTATCATGATTATTATTATTATTTTTTTTTTCTTATTAATTTTCAACTAATAAATTGTATATTGAGTACAAAAGAAAAGTGTACAAGGTTTAAGTTTAACTCCTGTACTTTATGAATAGGAAGAGAGAGAGATTTAAAATTAGGAGTAACCAAGATTACACTTTCTTTACCCGCCACTTTTGTAACAAGGATTTTTTTTACAGGGTTGTTTTGTACCAGCTTCTCATTGTGAATTATCTCCAGTAGATCGAATATTTACTCGCCTAGGTGCGTGGGATAGAATTTTTCAAGGAGAATCTACGTTTTATGTCGAGTTGGCTGAAACTGCTTCCATTATACAACATGCAACTAGGCACTCTCTTGTAATTGTAGATGAATTAGGTGAGAAAAAATTGTGACAGCCTAAATATTTTTATACAATTAGTGAGGGGGTTGGGAATATCAGATTATTGTTGTCATGTAAAATTAAGTTAGTGGGGACGTGAATGAAGAGAAAAGAAAAATGAAGGAAGTGGGGAGAATTAAGAATGAGAAGTTAAGTGTGGAGACGAACACTTTGGATATTTGCATAACATTGGCAGTAATGAAGAGGTGATAGTGAATTTGTGTGTGGGCTTGATGATGTAAGAAGAAATAGATATTTTGGGGATGAAATAATTGGTAGGGAGGAGGTAATAGGTAAAGTGAGAAAGTTGAAGAACGGAAATCCGCATTTATGGATGAAATTACTGGTGAAAAATTCAAGAATGGAGGCGAATTTGTGATTGATTGGATATGGAAGTTGTGTAACAAAGCGTTTATGTAGGGCATGGTTTCGATGGATTGGAGGAGAGCAGTAATGGTACCCTTATATAAGGGTAAGGAGAATTGTAGGAATTATAGGGGAATTAGATTATTGAGTTGTAGGGAAGATATATGCTGGTATTTTGGTTGAAAGAGTGCGTTGAGTAACTGGTTGGCAAAGGACAAAGTTCTTTTAGAAGAGAAGAGAGAAGAAGAATAAATTGTATTTAGGTTTTATGGACTTGCAACAGGCGTATGACAGGATTAATTGGGAAGCTCTGTGCCAGCTGTTAATGATATATGGTGTTGGTGGTAGGCTTCTGAATGGAATCAAAAATATGGATGTCGATAGGGAAGTTGCGTAAGAATAAATGGAATTGGAAGTGATTGGTTTAATAGTATAATGAAGCAGGGATGGTTCATGTCTTCATGGTAATTTAATTTGTATATGGACGAAGTGATGAAAGAATGGGAGGGAGGTTGGGTAAAGTGTTAGACTGAAGGAGAACGGTAGAGAGTGGAGGGTGCCCTGTTTATTGTACGCTGATAGTTTGGTTTTGTGTGGCGAATCTGAAGAAAGTGTGAGAGATTAGTAGAGGAGTTTGGCAGGGTGTGTAAAGGGAGGGATTTGAAAGTCAATATAGATAGGAGTAAGGTGATGATAGTGAGTGAGGAGAATCAGAGGTGGGAAGTTATGTTGAATGGTGATCAATTGGAACAAATTTCATTTACAGTTTTATCATCAACCAGTTTTTGACTTAATAATCGCTGGATGAGACTATTTTAAACTGGCAGGTCATTATTAACATAAGAAGAATAAATCTACATCATCATCACTAGCTCTTTTAGTTAATTCTTCAAATGTTGTAACAATCTAATTATATTTCTCCATTTAGCTTCCAGTATTTAGCTATTACCAAATATAAAGATAGTTCGTTTACTTTTTAGAAATTGAAAAGAATATTAATTAATTAGTAATTAGACATAATTTATTTTGCTCTATTAAATCCTTTGCTGACATATAATATGTGGATGTGAGCCGATTGCGTATTTTACCCTCCAACATTACTTTGGCAATAAGCAGCGGCCAGCATCAACCAACAGACAAGTAGTAAAAATAAGAATGCGCTCTATCAATAAATTTGAGTTTGATAGCTAAAAATTGTTATATACTTTATATACTAATATATGCTAACGTAAAATTTCCTAACATAAATAAAGTAATTTAAATATCTTCTTGCAAACTAATCTTTTTGAGAAAATATATATAAGACAGATCATTGTTAATTACATTAAGCTGTTTAAGGAGATGAATTAAACATGCCTCATTTATAACAGCCTATGTCGCTTAACTCTAAATACCTATTTTGTTTAATGTGGTTGGGTGCATGATGCCTGTTAAGGACAACAAGAATTATTATTCTTTTATTTTTTAATCCGCTAGCCCAGCTCTTAGTATTTCCTCACTTTTTAGACACATATTTTCTGCTTAATTTAAGAAAACACTATAGTATATATATATAATATTAAAACTAACTGAATATATGATATGTTCCAGTACTCTTCTTTGAAAACTTTTATATCAATCCATATGCCTATAACTGACATACTTAATATATAAAAGTACTTTCATTGTATATAATATATGAGCAACTCCAAATTTAATATCTATGTTTTATGATATTGCTTGAATTTTTTGCAGTGATATGTAATTGTTTATTTATTGTTTTCTTTACATATCTACTTTTATTATATTAGTTAGAGGATTAATATCTTACCTCTGAAAAATATATCTCAGTATCATTATGGGATAGGGACATAGGTTAATTATATTAGATGTGACATATATGTGATTTATTGATAATACTCATAAATCCACATGTCCTTCTTATTACAAATAAGAATAAATTGTGATCATATGTCTACATCATAGCAATCAATTTCCCTGACATTTTGAAGATTGAATATTTTTTTGGCTTTTTCTCTATTTAAATGTAAAAACTAGCTCCACTAAATCGTCGTGGGCTGTTGTATAAACTCTTTCGAGTTTATTTAACAGCTGTATGGGGAAGTGATAGAATTTTTCTCATGAGTGTACTATAGAGGAGAGGGCCAGTTGGTATAAATGGAAATGGACAAAATGGGTTTTCACTCCATATACTAGCTTATATAGATGTGATATCTCTATTAAGTTTTCTAGGTTTAATACGTGCACAATTTTTGACATTCATGACTTAATCCTGAATACGCAATCAACGCATAGTTATTCTTCTTTATAATCTAAATATATGGAGGGTATTTTCCTTTTCATATACTGTTTTCATATATAATCTAGTATGATAACTCTATGTAGGAGGAAGCATGTTAGAGCTATAATACGAATAGGTATCTTTAATTGATATATGAAGAATCCTCTTTCTTCTTGTGGTTCCTGCTTAATTATAACGTATTCCCAGTGAGGCATGCTATCTAATAATACATCTACTCAGTTGCTATTGATCTATTACATTCCTGGACATATCCTACTTTCCATCATCCTCATTAAAGCTACATTGTAAGCTAAATCGCGACCACATATAAAATGTCTATCAGTCAACCAAGATGTTCGCTGAAATAACATAAATTAGGAGAGGCTAAAATAATCTTGTCACCAAGACGATAAGTATTATAATGAAAAGAAAACTGGATTATCGTACTCAGCGGTTTTGTTGAAGGAGGAAGATATTAATTCGTTATGATTATATCGATACTTAGAAATTAAATATATCGAATATATATATCGATATATATCGGGTCAAAAAAAATATATCTATACGATTATTTTATCGATACTTAAATCTAGAAAAAATAGCAATATCGATTCATATATATTCATTTTAAGTGTCATCAATCATTTATTTAGATTCATTCATTTGTATAAGTATGTTATTCAAATAAGTTGTGGTATACTCAATAGATAAATAAATAGATTTAAATACTATAAGTAATATTTGTAATGTGGATGGCTCGAGAGTCTGGACACTCAATTAAAAAAATTATTTGGAAATTATTATTAGTAGTATTCTAACATTGATCACCGATTAAGATTTATGATCAAGAATTGAAAATAATTTCAAAAGATTTGATGAAAGGCATCATTAGTGGCTTGTTGCGAAGCTCTAAAGGGATAATAAAATTAGTGAATATGGTCAAGAAATATACTGCTATATAAACTCGTATGCGCTCCCTATATGAGACACTAAGCGTATGTAGAGTAAGAAGCGCATATCACAAAAGATATAGAGACATAATATCTTATTGAAATTTGATATATTTAATACATCATTATCCTATATACCAACTTTCAAGACGATAGCTCTAAGCCTCAAATATATCGCAAAATAGTACAAGCGCAATAGAACATGATTTACACACAAGCGTTTTTATGAGGTCATACGATAACTATCTCCGAGATAAAGACGACATGACTCTTACGCCAAAACTATCTGCAGAAGCTAACATCATATAGTTCCCTGAGCGAGAACTCATTAAATTTATTTTTGGTCTCTATCGCCTTTGTCTGTCTGTTTCATCAGATACTCTAAGCATTTGTTGTTGACATGCTCTTGAATTTTGCACAAGCGTTATATCGCGAGAGATTATCGGAGCCAGAGCATAATAGAACAAATCTCAAATACAGCGAGATTGTGACGTAACAATGATGTCAAAAATAAAAATATCGCTAAACAGCTTAACCTGTGGTATATAGATTCAAAACCTTACCCTCTCCTTTTCTTGAGTTAACCCTTACCATCTAGTTGATAATATAGAGCACTATTTTTTATTACTATAGAGAGAAGATGGATAATTCGACATATAATGTTCATACAACAAGAGCAGACAGTAATGCATCTAATAGATGTAGAGCACAACTTAAACAGACACATAGCTACCCTCTCCGAGTTTCGAGGGTTCCAATGTCATTTTGTCATGCTTAAGAAGAGTGATTGGTTTAGATTACGACTAGCTCTCTCGTGTGTAAACCTACTTATGGACTCTTCTAACTGTACGGCCCTCACCTCACTTCAGTTTAGCGCACACTAATCCGCTTTTCGCTTATTTTAAATACTCTTCTTTATGTTCTAGTAAGTGGTAAGGAGCTAAATAAATTGAGATGAAACTTAGGTTATTTAATTAATTAACCATTAGAAAGAGAGTCATGACACGCAAATTCACGGTTTAGACCCTCTTCAAGGAAAGATAATCACTAATGGCACGTTTTATTATATCTCTCAATAAAGATTGCACGGTCGAGGAGAGGTGCATCCGATTTATATATTGTAATGCGCATTGTTTTACATATGTAATTCTAGAGCATGAAAATTCAGGAGAGAGTATTGACTAACTAATTATAAGTCACCTAACTTAGTAATTTTTTAAATAATAAATTTTCAGAATCATAGCATAGACTAAAAAAAATTAAAGCTAGTAATATATATGAATGAAATGAATGTAAAAAAAATAACTATATGCTGTATCATTATTAGGAATAATAGAAGTTAGCATAAGTACTCCTCAAATAGTCTTAGAATTTTTACCCCTAATTGGTTTTACATATTTTTAGAAATACTCAGTAAATAATAGGACAGTATGAGAGGTATTTGTGATTTTATGGGACACAACTATTGTATGTTCAGTTATATGATAGTTTGAGTGTTATTAGTATATATATATATACTCACATTATTAATACTTGTAGTTTAACTCGAGGTTAACTTAACAAAACTAATAACATTAGCTTGAACAGAAGGTCTTAAAAATATAAGACCTAACCTTGGATTGAGATGATATTGATTGGTTAGTGACTGTTAATACACTATGAGACTAATTAGATATTGAGATATACGTTTGTCTAGAGTAATATAAACTGCTAGGTGGATTTATCTTATGGCTAAGCATGGCTATGACTACTATTTTTATAATAGTTATGTGCAAAAGGGTGTACCGCGCCTATATATTTTATTATTATAATAAAAAATTAGTTTATTATAAAAAAACTTTAAGATAAAATAAAATAATTAGAGAATAATTTAAAACAAAAGGGTGGATTTTACTTTGGATATAAAGTTATAGACTTTATCTCAAAGTTATTAAAAATCTCATATAGGAATTTTCTTTTTTCTATAGAAATTTTATTTTTAAATAAATAAAAAATTACATAACCATGTTGCAATATATATTTTATTAAAATCTTAATAAATTAAAATTAAATAAAAAAAGAAAGAAATGAAAATATATTTATTAGTAATGATCTTTTAGTGAAATAAGCTAGAGCCTTCGAAAGTTTAAAATTATTTATTTTTCAGCCTTATATATATAAAAAAATTAGTGGGCTTCAATTCGTTATTTTATAAAGGGCCAAACCTCTTTGTTGATTTATGTTATAATTTACTATATATAATACATAGATTTTATCTACTGTGTTATATACCCTATACAAATACTATTCATTAATAACCTGAACTGGAGGGCCCTGAAATGAGAAGAATAAACTCATTGAATGGTAATGTAATAATATTGATATATTATGTCACTTATGGGAGTCTCTACAAACTATCTTAGAGAGAAGGCATGTATACCTTTTATACCACTAAAGAGGAGCAACGTTTTTAAAGTTATTCTATATCTTAATTTATTACCTACTAATATATATATATATATATATATACGTATCTTTTTTTAAGTGTCATTAATATTATTAAAATAATTGGTTTTATTAATAAAAAATTAAAAGGGTGACACCTTATAACCTCTGTAATACTATTAAATCACTATATATATAACTAATTTATCTTTTACAGTCTTCCTTATGGCCTTTAAGTTGTAATTGTGATAAAAAGAAATTCCATCAGATTTTAATATGTGAAATTGATTTAGAAGTATTTTTTTTAGCAAGAGTTAGAGAGAGAATGGAAATAACTCTGGTACACTTCTTTTTCTTGAACGTAGACAAAAAAACTCAAATTTTTTGGTGTATGTATCTTTTTAGTGCCTTCTCGCGCCATAATTTATAATTCTTCTTCTCCGCCTAAGTGTGGGAGACACCGAAAATTACTCTCATCGTCTGCCCGTTGATTAAAAATTTTAAGCGTAATTTTTATATAAAATACACCTACTAGCACCATATAATATAATGTAAATATAATATTATATATACTTAAATAATAATTAGATTTAAACTTGACTGAAGAGATCCAATTGATATTAAATATTCAAATTAATAATAATTATAACTTTATATCAAACTAGGCTATAATTTAAACAAATAGCTCATAAATATTTTTATATTACACTTATATATAAATATAATGATTTATAATTAGTAAAATGATTAGGGATATGCCGAATAGTGAAAAAGCCGAATATACCAATGAATACCGAGCAACGCAATATTTAAGCGGAAATCAACGAGAAAAGTTATCTCTTACGTTTGCTGGAGTATTTCTTATGATTTTTGTGCGTGAATTTTAACTCAACAACACAAGACGAGCTATGTCACCCGGCGAGAGTACACACAATTTCGCTATCTTTACGTCTCGTAAGCCACAAATGCAAAATGAAAATGACTTTCCAATAGGAGCATTTTCGTTTTTGCATTTGCAATAGGCGTCGGGCGGGTGAAGACGGGCTCCAGCCTCTTGTAGGAGGGGTGATTCGGTCCAACTGTAAATAAAATACAAGATAGAGAGACACAAACAAGAAATGATTTTTTCGCTCATTTAATAGCCACGCGGTATACTACAAGTTTTAATTTAGGTCCCATGAGACTTTAATTCTAGAGTTGTATATATTCAAAATAGTTTCAAAATCATATGTTAGCACATATATAGTTAGGAGGAGGAGTGAGTAAGAACAAAATAAATATCACTGGTTCACACACAATAATATCAAGCTGTTTTGAGAAATAATATATGGGTAGTATGGATCTTTATACTGCTGAGCTGATAATAAAATGAAAGAAAATAAAGTGTCGATGGATTTTAATTATTTTTCAGTGGATAAGCGATCGATTCGCAGTACCATTGTATGTTTTCTAGTACAATTTTCTTAAATAAAGTAAATGGCTAGGACATTTGTTGCATATTAAATTCTAGTGGATCATCCACTATATTTTTGACAATATTTTCAGAAAAAGAAGCAGAGCCAGATATTAGAAAACAACCACACTGTAAGGGGTCCGGAGTATATTCAACGCCTTACCCCCTGTAAAATTGATGGAGGGGTGGCTCAGACCACAATTGTTTTTCGTATTTTCATATTATTATTGACAATTTTTCTAGTAAAATATACTATACAGAAATAAATATAATAAAATACATAATAAAAAGTTATCATGAATTTTCATTTATTACTTCTGAGAAGAAGAAAGTATTTTGCATGTTTGTGGCTAACGCCGGAATAGCACTGCATGATGGAAAACTTTAGTTAGCCGTAATGCTACATGTATCCAGCGAATTTTTTTAAGCATGGAATTCTAAGTGGAGCGCTCAGGATAGAATGTCCTATCATCCATCTGCCACAGATACAGTCGGATGGCTATTCGGTTGTACTCACACAAATATTGATCAGCTTCTAAATGAGCCCGTGGTTTTCCAGGGGAGTGAACTGAGACGATCATTTAAAAGAGAGATATATACCCAGACATATTTTGTGAATTTTATCACAATACGAAGTGGGGCACAGAAGAAGCTGTCTGAGCTCTGAGTTATGACATCGTATTGGAAAAAAGTAGACTAATTCTAAGTTGGAACACCTACTATGGCATAAGAATGAGTACACATTTCTCATAATGGAAACGCACGAGAGACAGTCAACAGAACTGAGGAGGCTCTTCCAGTCAGGCTAAATCGGTTAAATTTGATCTCTCTTTACATGTTATTTGGTCGTTGAAGGCTGATAATGTTTCGCCAGGAGCATTACACTTCCGCGTATTAAGAGGACTCCCAGCATCGATGCAGGTGAGTGGGCGACTGTTTATGCATTCGACGACGTGAATATCCAGAAGAGCAGTTTCCATTAAAGTAGCATGTATTTTGTTAGCGCGAAATCTGAGCATAACACAATTAGGTCTCTTTTCGGTGTTACCGAGATATTAGGTGTTACTCGAAATGTGTGCTAGAGAGAGAGAGATTGTAAGAGAGAGAAGTACTGTCAAACAAAATCTAGTTACATTTATGTAGATGGCTACAATATCCAGTACACTGACATGGTTTCTATGTAGCAAAGTTGCTATATCATTCAAGTATGCAAACGAGCGCCTCTTATACTAGTATAAGCAGTGTATTATGCACATACTGGTCAGTTAAAATCTATATTCTAAGAGTATACACACAAAATAACGTTCCACCCCTGCTTCCCTGTGCTATTGGAACAAAAAGGTGGCTGGCAAAATTTTTGAGCGCGCAAAGAGGATGATAAATCTGACGGCCAATAGGAATGGTATCACTTTTGAGTGGAAACCCTCTCGCATCGGACCAGGTGATAGGACATAATCTAAGATTCATCGGCAGGTAACTCACTTGTATATATCTAGAGATGATAATACATCATACATTTAATTTCTCATATAAATAATTTCTCACTTACATTAAAAATAAAATTAGTATTGATGAAAATATAGATAACTTTGTGTAGAAGGCGCTACCTAGGAAACAATTATTAAGAATCGCCAAATGGATCTGGTTCGCGCAGCTATCATACTACAGCGCCTCCAATGATGTGCATACGTTTCGCTTGCGCTCTGTCAAGTCGACCGCAGAAAAAAAACCACGCATAGGATATTTGATCTGGCCGCGAGGCACATTAACGGGAGCACTGCCTCGTGATGTGCCTTTGCCTTAACATCACCCAATGACAGCTGTTAGAGAGGACTCAAAAAAAAGCGGAGTGAGAATTGCTTTTTCTAGATTGTAGCACCAGCAATTTATAATCTGAGAGGGATACAGGAAAGCCGCGAACCACTAACATTGTACAGGAGACTGAGCTAGACAGTTATTCAGTCTCAATGGAATGTAGAATATGTAGGTAGATGCTTATAGGATCTGCACTACGATTACATCTCTATATATAGGGCCACGGACTAAGAATAATCTCTCAAGAAATACACATAAAGAAGTATGTCGTGATCCCAAAAAGTAGCAGGGTTTAGAGTGCTGTCCAGAATGCTATAGATGCTAAAGGTTCAATGGAGAAGGCACAGTTACCGTTATGCCAAAGGTGGGTCGAGTCACCCCAGGGCCGCAAGGTAGGGATATCACAATGATGGCCCGCGCACTACCTATTGTTATGTTTGTTTTCCGCTTATGAATAGAATTGATCTTATATGAAATGATCGCTATACTGCAGAGATATGTAGAGGCACTAAGATACGCCTATTATCGTCTACGAAGAGAAAAGTACGCAGGCTGGCGATCTAAAGGTAGGATAGTGTGTGTTTGTCTTACATGAACTAACCCATAGCCTTCTAAGTAACAAGATTTTAAAATCTTTTCTCGTTGTGAATTTTTCTCTCAAATATTTTCAAATAATATTCTCCGTATATGAGCTAATGCAGAATAACTTCATATATTCTGATCTTCAAAGACTCCATGTTTAATTTACTAAAATCATTGCCGATTTTGTTTCCTTCCTCCCTTTCAAAAATGAGAGGTGCAAATATAAGAAAAGTATTATAAATATAAATGTTATAATTATACATATATATATATATACTAATGTCTATATTTTTTTATAATACCTGCCCATGGCCGTTATTATTTCTTAATATTGATTACTATATCATATTACATATATTATTTTAGATATTCTACTAAAATAAGTCACTATAAAAAACCTTTTATTTTTTTCTCAAGTATTAAACCCACACATATGCACATAGATAGATTATATTTTATATATAATGAAATTTTACTGTCAGATAATCATAAATTTATAACAAGATTTATGTGTCACTTATATAGTTTATTATAAAAGTATTTTTGTATGCATATATATTCTAATTTATTCTCCTTTATATATTACCATTTATAAATAAATACACTTATAGAATTATAAATTTATATTATATATATATATTATTAAAGTTTCTACTATATTATCATAGTTAAAATATTATTAATGTTTTTCACCCTTGAGAAAGATAATTAGACTATTGCTATTTTTGTAATTACTGTTGCTGCATCATCATTTAACTGGCGAAAAAAAATTAAATACAACTTTTCTGCTAGGTCTATTTACATATTTGTTTATTTGCTATGTAATTTCAATCGAAATCTAATTCCAAGTAAACTAACAACTTATTAATTAATAATACTAACTGTAACAACTCATTGACACACACAGGCAAGATATGCTTTCGTTAAGTGGTTGCATAAAACAAACTTATCCCATTGATGTGTCCATTTTAGATATCACCATCAATTGCATTAATGAGTGTGTCACCACAACGACAAGCTTTGGCCATGTGTGTTTTCAATGAGTTTTTATACGTTAGTATTAATTAATATCAAGTTTTTGAATTCCTAATTAGATTCATGTGCAATAAAATTACCAAGTTACCTAAAAGTTTAAATTTCCGTAATATGATGCAGCAACAGTAATTACAAAAATAGCAATAGTCTAATTATCTTTCTCGAAGCTAAATCATTCACATATAATATATATATATATATATAATAATATAATATATATATATATATAATCTACTATAATATATTATATAATATAATATATATAATTACTAATTATTATTATACTTAGTATATATATTATATAATATATTATATCATTAAAATATAATATATATATATATATATATATATATATATATATCTATTATATACCTTGAATTTTTCCTCCTCTCCAATCCTATATGGGTCAACCTTTTAAAACTAAGTCTACATAATTCATCAAATTTCCTTTACAAACCAAGATATGTTCCGATAGACTATAGACCTCATACATGCAAAATAGGTATAAGAGCATAAACATTTATATACACAAATCTGCCGATGTTACAATTATATCACAATATCTTCAGACTAAAAATCGATGTATAGTTACCATAAAACACATTCGATTGAGCGGTATTATATATAGAGAGAGAGCCAGAATCTCACATACAGAGTAAATCCATTGCACGAAACCCCGTCAAGAAATTTCATGTAGTTGTACTTTCTTCATGTGTTTTATTAATTAAGCAAGTAAATTTAGAGAGGAAAAAAGAGTATATAAATCACTATATCTATTTCACTTACCGTTAAATCTAATTATATTAATGGTCACTAATTCCAGAATTCATGGTACCTCTCACATCCCTTATACTGATAAAATAATTAATCCTTGAACAAAGTTTTCCGAGTTAGTAAAGCAATATAATACCGTAACTTACAATTTTTGAATTAATTTAGCTATCGTACAGAAGTAAGAGAGATGACGAGCAAACTATGTAGCTAGTTCTTATCTCCATAAATGTACAGCGGGAATAATCCTGGCACATATAATCTTGTAAGGGCTTATACACATAATTAAATTTCCTCTGGTTTTCTCAATATTCCTTGTCACTTTTCGACTGATGACGGTGGAGCTCAATTAAATCCGATTTATATCTATGAATAAACCTTATAGATACAATTTACTTATATTAACTCTAGTAATGATTTATTTATGTCCACCAATTGTATAGACCGCGAGAAATCTCCTCTCACTTGTCCATACCACTGCGCTCCATATCAGTTATGGACAACACTCTAATATAACCTACTTCTTTTGTACTTGAGGGTGATATGTGTGAAATGTTTATTTTTCCTCCGTCATGATCAAAATTCATAATTGTACCCTTTGTTTGTACACCATTTTGGGTATAGTGATCCCACATCTGTCCAGAAAGAATTGGGAAACTTTTCTTCTTTTTCACTCTCACATTTACAATTTTATATATATATCGATATCTTTTTACGTTTTGCAACAATTTCTTTAAAACAATCCAATAAAGAAGTGAATACAGTATAAATGGAACCTTCAGCTTTCACAATTTTCTCCCACTTTTAAGACTTACGGAGACACATCAGTGCTCTCACGCAATAGTATGTCTAAGAGAGCATAATGTTTCATGCTATACTTTTCAATGAAAGCACTCATATCTGAAACATTAAACTTTTAATCGTCTCAGGATCCTTCATCTGACTTTCATTCAGCTCTTCAATAAAGACTTAGCAATCACTTTGAATCGCAGATATACTTGAACGAGTTGGACTCTACACACAAAGAGTTGGAATAATTTTCACCTACGACATATGAATCTGTCCTCTTCTTAAGCAAGTTCTTTAATATTTCTACTGATAGATCTTAAGGCTCTTCAACCGAGTGTAATTGGGTCCCCAAACCATGCGCCGAGATATACCTTGATTGGACTTTTGCATATTAGAGCATTAGTCTATTAATAAATTAGCATTTATTAGCTAAATGGAAGGGATCACTTGGGCGATGTTACCTTTACGTTTTACCACAGGCTTAATTGTTTGTTTTCAGGGATGTCGAAATGTGTTCTAAGCTAATATAATATAGGAATAATTGTTCCGAACAAAAAACTAGCTTGTTGAAAGTAAGTTTTTTAAAGTAAAAGTTAGATAAATGAAAAAATTACAAGTAAAGAAATCCGGAAGCAATAAGTTCACCTGAATTGAGACACATTCACAAATAAAACAAAAGCGAGTATAATATAATGGATAGAAATTAATGTGTATTTGATGCTATCTTTGTGTCTAGTGTTACGAACTTTTATTTCTCAATATCTCTCTCTCAGAGACATAGCGATAGGGTAAACTAAGTTTCTGTTCCATCAGCGCTCCGCTCTAATGTACAACGATTCTCTCGATTAAGTTTCATGCGTATTCTGCACCATTTTCAGGGACAAGTGCGATGCACTCTGTACACACTCGTTTTAAAGCTCTGCAGCGACGCTAGTTCCCGCATTGGAATGATGAAAGTGAAAATTGATATTATGTCTTATCTAGAGCACAAAAAAGATTAATATAAAATACCCTAATTTAAAACATAGTACTTCTGACATATAATATTATGTGAAAATCGTATAGAATGCACACGAGTAGCGAACAATGATGAAAATATAAAACATAGAAAAATATCGATAGAAAAGACTCCACAAACCACTCTTCACTCCTTATATTAACATATTCCCTCACACTAATGAATTTTGTGAGTCGCAATCTATCACTTCTTTCCAAAGTAGGTCCTGTCACATCCACAACACTCATTCTTAAATATTATTAAGATAATTTTTTGAAAAAATGTCAAAGGCCTCATCTCAATGATGTGCACATCATTTAAAATAAGGCTAGAGACAAATATATAGAGATATGTTGCCAAGATAAATAATTGGCTACAAATTTGGAGACTGATGATTTAGCTTTATTTTTTTGAGTGGTTTAAATTTATATTTCTTACCTCAAAGTTGATCCAATTAATTTAATATTGTGAAAGTAACAACTACTTTTCCGTTTATGAGTTTGCATCAGTTTAATATAATTTTGTTTATTTATATTTTTTGTCTTTTCATATAATTAAAAAATACTATGATTTTAGCTTCCACCAAACAAGTAAATAAGTTTTAAAACAATTTAAATAAGCCTGAATATCACCGAGAGATCTTTGAATCTTTAACTTTTTCAGCCTTTCGTTATGCCAATCATTTAACTATAGCGTACTCTGAGAAATACTGTGGCATGGCCGTGATACATCCGTTGAGATATATATCTATACACCCTAGCCATCTTATAGCTTTATCTTGCGATACTATTAGCCGACTGATTAGCTACTCCACAAAATTATCCCTGAAATTATAAAGTTCACTAACCTTATAAAAAATTATATAAATAATAACTTTTACATAATATAAATAAATCGTTAATACGTACCACACTTACTGTTTAATATACTGATTTAATTTATTCAAATAATACAAGCTATATATGCTAAAAAGTATATTAGTCCTGTTGGGATTAGTATATAATATCCTCAACTTAATGTAGCTTAAATATAATTTTAACACATAGAAAGCTCACTCCTAATAATTTATATATATTACATATATATTCCTCTTTTTTAAAGTTCCATAATGTTATTAAGTTTTAGAAGAAATCATGATTTGCTCCTAAATTAAGAAAAATGGAATGTAATTCATAGCCTCAATTTTCTCCCTCTCAATCATGTTCATCTATATCTAAGGAGCGTATATAATTGATATATGAGTTTTCATAGAATATTATTTTATTCACGATATTTTTCAGAATCAAAGAAATAATATAACAGTAGGGAAAATAAAAATATTTAATTATCAATATCTAATATTATAATAAATGGGTTGTTAAAAGTAGTTCGAAAGAAAGCTAAGATATAAAAACATCACCAATCCTACTCTGTACCGGAGTGGTGAATTTTGGCCGGCTAACTCCTGCTCTATGAAAGGAGTATAAAAATAATATAGGCAAAAAAAATGATAAAAGAGATAATTCTTTATATCAAGAGTCACTCCTAAATACAATTGTATATGAATCCGACACAAAAGTATACTCATATTTAACAAACATAACTCAACTATATATAGTTAAGTGTTTTGGTGTAAAGGCATTTTGGGAGTAGAGTTAGTCTAAGGTAACACATTAAGGGTTATAATTAATTTAACGATTCAAATTTAATTAGGTTGTAATTCTACCATCGCTAAAGATATATTTTTTATATTTTAAAAAAAATGTTAGAAATTAGGGTACAAAATTTCCTCCAATAGAGTTTCACACCTTTTTGAAAAATGGTGATTTCTTTTTAATTCCTCTCCATTTAAAATGAAAATTGTGGATCGATTTTAAATTATTTTTTCGTGGATACACTCGAGTATGTTAGCTTTAAACCTGGCCTAAGTAAAATTTTTGAATCCGCATATTAGTCATGAGTACTCAAAAAAAAACACTCTGAACTGGGTGCGACTCTTAAGCGTTTGCGTCAGATTCAACTCCAATTCAAGCCAGATGGTCTACAAAAATTGGCATTGCGCAATGGGTGCTGGAAACTCTCAGAGAGATACGGAAACTCCTTGCTTTTTTATCACGAGTGAATCTCATTCAGCACTATAATAAAATTATCCATGTATAAATAATATATATCATATTATCGATTTCACCAGCACTATTCTTACTTAAATCACCTGATCAATAAAAACGATATCTATCTGTTATATATTAGCATGTACATGTAGATTTTTTTATTAAAAGATAAGGATATAAAAATAAAATATAAACATAGAGAGAGATCTGAGAATCAAATTAGTCACTCAAGAGAGGCGAGTAAGTGAATAGGAGTGGTAGAGGTGAATCAAGATCACATATCTCAAATATATAATATCATAACATACCCGTATACTTACGTTTAAAGCTAAGTTTTATAACTACGAAACTTATATGACATTATATCCTATGATACTTTACTTATGGCTACT
>JABUQX010064145.1:32500-50002 GCA_015478945.1 Trachelipus rathkii
TTGATATATCATCATCATCATCGTAGTACTAAGGCGTGGCTATTAAATAAGCAAAAAAAAATTTTATTTTTTTTTATTTATTTAGAGTGGTTCGAATCACCCCTCTAAAACAGGTGGGCCCGGTCACCCTGCCTGACGCTATGCAGTTTCATATTCAAATTTATATATATTTAATAGAGAAATCTTAAATTAAAAAAGTTTATATAGCGTCGGGCGGGGTGACTTGGACCACTTTAGGTATAACTTGGTCTCCCGACTCTCCCCTAATGCACTTTTTGGAAATTTTTTTTTTTGTAAATCAACGGCCCTATAGTCGGCGCATAGCAACGTTTCCAAAATAGTATTCTAAATAATAATAATTTTAGTGAAAGTTTGACATAACGCCCGAGTCAGCCCGACCTGTGCGGGGTGAAAGCGACCACACCATTGAGGGGGTGATCGACCAATCCTGTTTAAACGGTCGTCTTCTTACGATCATAATTTCAATTTTATATTTTAAAATTTTTACTTATCTAATAATTATTTAATTATCATATTAAATTCGTAATAAGTAAATAAAAATTCAATAATGAATAAATAAAATACGAATATAAATAAGGTGGTCCGATTCACCCCTCTCCGCCCCAACAAATTTTGACACTTTTTTGAACTCGTTTTTTTTATTAAAATTCCATTTTTTTTTTTTTTTTTTTTTTTTTAAAAAAATTTTCACTTAATAAAGTAACTTTATTACATTTAAATTAATTATACGTAATAAAAATGTCATAATAATACGTAAATACGAAAAACAGGGTGGTCCGAGCCACCCCTCCATCAATTTTACGGCGGGGGTGAATCGACCAATTAGGCCCGTTTAGTTTTGCCAACTTTAATCTGCCTTGGATCAAAAATTTACCTTTGCCCGTTTAAAGCTAACATACTCGAGTGTATCCATGAAACATATAAAATCGATAAACAAGTATTCAGTTTTCAATAACCAAATTTAACAAATACATAGTTCTCCAATAACTTCCAAACTTTCCTCAAATAGAGAAATTTTGTACCTACTTTCTAACATGTTTTTAAAAATATAAAAACTTCCTACTACAATTAAATATGATCTAAATAAAAACTTGTAGTACTACCGGCGTGTGTAAATGAGCGAATAAAAAATTTTTTTTTTTTTATTATTTTTTATTTGTATTAGTGGAGCCGAAATACACGTCCGTCCTAAAGAGTGTCGGACGTCTGGTCACCCCGCCGACGCTATAAGATAATATGAATAACTTAATCCCATTAACACCTAGATATAGAACAAACTAATAATTCCACAAATTTTGAACTCAACAATTAGCTGCCAATTTGAAATTGGAGAAAAATGGGCATAATACATTCCATTTTTCTTTGAGTTTGTCATGAGGGTTTCCACCTTATTAACCGAATATAACTTTCTCATGGGTGTATATTATAAATCTTAGGCTACTATGTAAAAATTTAGCTACATATGATGACATCCCACAGAGCAAATGGTTTGCTATGCTTGTGTATTCTTAATTATATATATAGCTATAGCACAGTTTCAATTAATGAAAGTTTCATTTTTAGGTGTGATTATAAGCACTAATTTGAAAGTAGCTAATCAGGGCTTGGAAGCAAGGAATAAAGCTAATAATCTAGGTTAAAAAATCACAATGTTGTTTTACCAGAGCCAAGGAAGTATAGTAAGTTGGGATTAAAGTTGCATATACAAGGGCCCTGAAAAAGTTAAAGACTTTTCAAAGAACTTATTTAATTAAATAGTTTTCAATATCCATTGTAACTTGAAAATTCAAGTATTTTGCTAAAAAAAAAAAAAAAAAATTATTAGCCTACTTATATTTTCAAATAGGAAATTGTTTATCTTCTTTATTATTAATGAAAGAGAAGCTCACCTTAAGACTAACTTTAATGGCAACAAGTTTACCATCTTGAAGATTTTAATATAATAGTTAATTTCCAATATAAAAATTTGTTTTTTAATTGGGAAAACTACTTTGAAAAGTGGTCCTAATTTTATTGAAGTTTAATAGTAATTTGATTTTTTTTTTGTGGTTTTTTTTTGTTTTTTTATTTTTATTCTTCGTTTATTTCAATTATTATTATAATTTTTGGGAGTATTTTTTTTTTAAAAAAATTCCGACCATGGCTACTCAAGCGAAGCTAGAGGGGCATCCTCCAAAGGAGGAGATGGGGGGCATGATATAGAGGGGGCTGAAGTCCCCACCCCGGATGAGAAATAAAAGCCTAGGAACCTTGCCAGATGTAAGATAAATACACATTAATTTCATTATTTATTTTTTTTATGAAATTTTTATTGCTTGCTACCAGGATTTCTTTATTTAATTATTTATCTAACTTTTACTTTAAATAAACTACTTTCAAAAGTCTCTTAATTTTTCGGACTTATTATGCAACTTCACCAGTAAGCTGTATAATAGCTATGTTGAGCAAGTAATCGAGTATTGTGCACAAGTTTGGGCCCCTTATTTAAGAAAAGACAGATATGCTGGAGATTCCAACATAGAGCAACAAGGATGATTTCTAGCTATGAGGTGAGGCTGAAGGAGTTAGGAATGTTTTCTGTAGAAAGGCAATTTCTAAAAGGGGACATGATGCAAGTCTACAAAATATTATACTGACGCTAGTAAATTCTTTATTTCTTTATACAGATGAGAGACTATGGGCACTATACAAAAATGAAGAAGGCACAATTTTAATGTGAGAAAACATTCCTTCAGTAAGAGGGTTGTTAATTTTTGGAAGGGTTTGCCAGAGGAGGTTGTAAGAGCTAATAATAATACAATTTATAAATACAAAGGAGTTCTGTATTCATAAATTGTATACTAGACAACTTTTTGAGCCAGGTGGTCCATGAATCTACAAGACAGTGCCATATTGACATACATATTACTAACGATGAAAAATATGGAGGTTGGTTGAGAGAATTTAGGAAATTAGTGACCAATAAATAATAATTAGATTAACATGAATCGTGAATATCTTGGGGCCCAATTGCAAGTTAATAAGAAAAAGACCTTAGATTATAAAATGGCCATTTTAACTCAAACATTGAGCACGTACTTTCATAATATAAATTGACTTGGGATACAGGAGTTTAAAGACCACAAATTTGCTTTTATTCATGTGGGAACACTTTAGAATATTGATGAATATTTAGACTATGTTTTTAAAAGGTTGATTTTTCAACAAACAATATTCAACAGGGTAATAATGAGAGATTTTAAGAAAATTAAATAAGGAAAAAATAGAAATGAAGCTTAAACGTAAAATAAGTAAGGCAAAGAGAGAGTGTATTAATTAATTTAGCAAGGAAATAAATGTAAGTAAATCAATAAATGAACTTAAACAGTTAATAAGAAAGACAAAGAGAGAGGCAGAAATTAAATTTAGCAAGGAATAGTAATAAGGACTGAAGTTTTTTAGCTTTTATCAATTTAAAAGTAGAATAGGATAAGATCAAATTAGAAAATTTATGAGTAAAAATAATGAGTTGATTAACATTTTTAATACTTTCTTTGCACCAATGTTTACAGAGGAAAGATTGAATAATAGTTTGGAGACATAGTTCTGCTTAGCTATGGAATTTGAAAATTTGAGGTAAAAGAAATGCACTACAATCTTCATCGTGAAATGCTGATTGAAAATGCAATCGACAATGAGTTGAAGACCGTATTATAGTACAAATGTATCTATAGACACAATGGAAAAAAATATGTACGTCATTAAAAGAGACCACTGTAAGGTAGTTTGTTTGCCAATCTATACGAAGATGACGTGAATCTTCTATATCCAGAAGCACGGTGGCAATCGAGTGGATTATTGCTGTCTCAAGTGTTTGAATTTAGGGATAAGATGCCAAGTATCTTTACCCTTGGGCTACAAGAAGAATTTTGTAAATTATTCGCAGATGATACTTGGTCTGCAAAAGCAGGTTACTTTTTGAATATTTTTCTATACAGTTAAATAAGATTAATTCCAGTATGGATGGTAAATCTGAAAATACTTTATCTTCTTCAGATAAAATAACTGTTCTCGAGATACTTAAGAATTTATGCTGTCGAAGTGGATATGGGATATGTTTCCACGTGTTGCCTCAGCGAAGAACAAGGATATCATACCACTTGTATCTGAACATCCTGAAGTTCTAGAAAAAGATAATAATCACTATTTTTTGAAAAAAATCTGTGAGCAGAAGACTTTGGTTGAGAAATTTATTTATAACATTTTACAGTACTTTTTCCATTAATAATGAGAAAAAGTATAAATCAAATATTTTATAATGCATCATATTAGTTTTTTTTTCAACTTTATAGAAATTAAGTTTAACGACTGAAAATTAAATTATCCCATTTTGATAGCACGGTCAATTCTTTGTTTACTGATACTACTACCAAGGCCTATAAAGTATCATTTGCTAGCGCAAACAAGTATATTTAGACTAAGCATGAGCACAGATTACATTTTTACAAAAATCAATATCTGTCGCTCGTCAGTAAAGATACTTTCGAACCTATGAGAAATATATCAATATATTTCTAAAAACTTAGTTTTCCGAGAGTCACTCAATGACACAAGAGCAACTAATTACATTTTCAATAAATGGGGATTAATTTGTGGGAGATGATGGCAAAATACTGAAAATTGGAGCATATAGGATAAGTAACATTATTATATATATACTAGTAATCTTGACATAATATAATATTCATACTATCTCATGTGTTAGCAATTAATAAATAAACTGGTAATACTCACTCATTAATTAGGTCTTTTCACTTACCTACAGGAAGTAGAGTTATTGAGTAACTTGCCATTGCCCTATCAAAGCATAAAAATTATATCACAAAAGAGATAAGGTTGCAAACAGTTGAAGAAGTAAATGTGAGAAATCTGTAAATAAAATAGATACTAAAATATTGACTGGAAGCAAAGTGACTATTTTCGACATCTAGCCTAAAGTTAAAAATTTTAATAAATTCATATATATATTTACATATATTTCGTTAGTTTACTAATTTATTATTAATATTTCTTCATCAAATATTTAAATTCTATTGTAAATTTCGTATTTTTTTGAACTACTAGTTGTCTTGTAATCTTAATTCTTCATTTATCTAACCTTCATATTTCGAGATTGACAATCTTAAATTAAGTGCAACTTACTATTATAATAATGTTCCTTTATAGACACCAGAAGTTTACTAAACAAAAATAACTTAACGTGATCAGTACCAATTTATATGTATAGATAATGCATAGTTAATATTACAGATTAATCTAAAGAGTTTTAGAAGGGTTTTTATCTCTATATTAACTTAAGATTGTAGGTGAAGATGATAGCCTAATAATATGGAGAATAATTAAGCTACTTTTTTTTCTATAATAGTCTTCGGTTAGATAAGAATTAAGACTCATAAAGGCAACAATAAGGCTAAGGCTGCACTTTATGGGACTAATACGAAGTATGGCAGCAATACAGTGTTATGGAGAATAAGTTTTATCTAATTAGGTATCACGTAAGATTTCTACACAATATTTGCTGAGATAACGGGTGTAAATCCGTTTTAATTAATAATGTTCTTTAGAAAGAAATTATTAATATAAACTCACAAAAATTAAGCTATAGGTATTATAAATAAGATAATTGACTTATAATTAATGTTCCTTTAGAATAAGTATTCTAAACATAAATATGATAAGTGTGATTATATAAATAACTAGAATAGATTATCTTAATTATAATAATGTTCCTTTAGAAAGAAGTTCTAAACAAAAATAGCTAAGGTGTATACAGGTTAAATAAAGTAATTAATTGAATTATATTTAATAATAATGTTCCTTTAGAAATTGAAAAGTTCTTATATATAACATCTATGTTCTTATAAGTGAAAGAATTTCAACTATAAATAAGTTAATTGAAAGAAAGACAATTTTATCGACTAAAAACTGCTTTATTCACTTGATTAGAAAGAAGTCTCTTACCAAACAAAATAGCTAAGGTTGATTATATTATAAGGATAATTCAGATTATAATTAAATGTCTCCTTTAGAAAGAAGTTTATTCAATAATAACTACAAATAGACTAAGGTGCCTTATAATATATAAGATACAAATTGACTTATAATTTAATGTTCCTTTGAAAGAAGTTCTTAACAAAAATTTAGCTAAGTCTAGTGAATATCAATCAGATAATTGCACTTTTTAAATAATAGGTGTCCCAAACCTTGAAGGGAGTTAGTTTCCCAAAAAATTAGGTGCATAAAATGTTTTAAATTATATAATATTAAAAAAATTGACTATATTAAATAATGTTCCTTTATTAGAAAGAAGTTCTAAAAACATAATAATATCACTAAGGTGATATATAATAAATCTGAAATAATTGACCTATATATTTTCTAAATATGATTCCTTTATAGAAAGAAGTATTCTACTAACAAAATAGCTAAGTAGTGATATATTAATAATTTAAGATAATAGACTATATTAATAAATGTTTCATATAATTTAAAATTAAAACTGATAATAAATATTATCATTAAAAAGATATATATATTATAAAATAAAATCAAATAGATTTACTATAATGAATAACTATATATAATTAAATTGTTATCCTTTATAGACTGAATGTTTATAAAACAGAGCCTGAGGTTGACCATAATTAATATTATAATATAAATAATTGACTATTATAAAATAAATGTTTCTCTTATTGATAAGAAGCTCTATAAAAATAATATTAGGTTAAGCCATATAAATAATAATAGATATTGACTTTATATATATCTCTACGTATACCTTATTTAGAAAGAAATGAATAAATCTTATTTAGAAAGATGAGTGATACATAAGATAATTGAACTTATAAATATATGTACTTATATTTTCTCGTTTATTTTCAACGGTATCCCATAAATTTCATAAAATAAATAATTGAAGCTAAAAATGATAATATATTTTAAATTGAATTATAATTAATAAGTTGGTAGGTAATAAAGTAATGAGGTTGATTCACGTAATACTAGCTAATGGTGCCAATATAATATTATTAATTATATATACACCTGATTATCCCTTTAAGATAGTTAAATAATTTCCTTTAGAAATGGAAGTAAATTCCACAATTCTGTCTCTTTAATAAGGATAAATCAAGTGCAACTTCCAATCATGGTAATGATCCTTTAGAAAGAAGTTCTAAACAAAAATGACTTCCTAATTTGCATAAATGTCACTATAATATTCTTGCAGTTTTGGGAATATATAATAGTTCTGCATTTAAAAAGATCTCTAAATATTAGCCTATAGGTGCTAATATAAATAAGTAATATTTGAGAACTCCTAATTACTTCCTGCTGTTTTGGTACATATAAAGTTTAGTTTAACAAGAATCTGTAAATATCAGATATTAAATATATATTAATATAAAAGATAATTGACTTATAATAATGTTCCTTTAGAAATAAGTTCTAAATAAAATAGCTATAGGTGATATAATAATATTATAAAGACAGATATAAATCATTGATAATGTACCCTTGCAAAGCAAATCCATGCAATTATAAGAAAATTTCCAAAACAGTTATAAATACAATTTTATCATATTGTTTCTTAAAAGACTCAAAGTAAGAAAAATAGCTAAAGGTGATACAATTTGAATAATTTGACTTAATATATATAATGGTTATATTATCTTCAGATCAGCAGTCATCAAATTTAATCTCTGATACAAAGGTATCATTAAATAATTTATTACTAAAAGTAAATAGAATTAATTTACAATATACTCGTATGTTATCCATACTGCGTTACATTACTATTTGATGATTCTGTTCACTCAAGTTCACAAGATATGCGTTTTTTTCTTCTGCTTACACGAAGAATTGTACATAGCTATATTAATTGAGCAGTTAATAATTATATTTTGACTCTTTATTTTTCCAGTTTTATAATTATGTGGCGCGACATAACGGTTTTACAGTGCAAATATTGTTGCTCATAATAAAACGTGCTTTATTTTTATTTTAATAAGCTGATTAGAATTTCCAGTGAATGTGGCCTTAGGTGGCCTTGATTAAGAGTCGTTATAATATAATTAACGGTTTTAGAAGGAATCTAGTTTTAACGATGTTAGATATATATATAAATATAAATGATATAATTTTACTATGAATTCCTATTTTCAAAACATATTAGGTTCCTTTATTCTTAAAAACTTTAGTTCTAAATTCTTGAATAACTTTATTGCTAAGTTGTGGGATATACCTAAAGATAATTGTCTTTAGTCGTCCCGTTTTAACTTGAAAAGAAGGGTTGAAGAAAATTCAATATAGTTTTATCAAATATTGTAGTTATCAATAAGAAAGTTTGAGAAAATAAAGATGAAAAATTCGATTCCACGATTTTATTAACAAGAGCTATCTATGAAGATATCTTATAGGGTAGGAGATGATTGAATCTTGGACTTAAGAAAGATTAAATAGAATAAATGTAATCAAGAGGCTATTTTATGATTATGTCTGATTTGTAATTATATATATTAAGTTGGTAATAATGTATCTTACTTTTTTTGACTAAGTGTGTTTGGATATTATAATTGGCTTAGCCCTTATGGAAGTTAGATGACAGAATTACTTATATAACATACATACATACTACTACATACATTTATCATACATACATATATAATACATTTAACAATTTGTAATAATCCTATTACATACATATTATACATATATATATTTGTACATATATCAATACATATATAAAACTAATACTTAATCATTTTAAAATTACATAATAACATAAAGTAATACATATATACATATATACATTACATATAATTTTATATATAATATATATATTAATATAAATTATATTTTAAATATATTATATATATATAATGCACACTATGGCTATCTTTTATATGTCTAGGAGCTTTAAAAATAGAAATTTTAATTTAAATTGTAATAGTAATATATATATTATATATATATATATAATAATATCATATACGTATATTAATTATATATTTATATATATATATATATATATATATATAATATATATATAATTATCTAATATATATTAAATATTAATATATTATATATAATATTATATATATATATAATTATATATAAATATATTAAAAATATATTATAGTATTACTCGTTATTTATAATATTTTTTATAAAATGTTATATGTAACTATTTTATTATATAAAGTAATTTTAATTCTTATATTAAATCGCTGTAAAGTTTATATTATAATCGTTGGAAATAAGATATTTATTTACAAATACTATATTCGCTTTGAGAAGAACATTTATTTCTACTATAACTTTTCTTTAAGAACATTTACTTCATAACTCTAGAATAAAATAATGAAATAAACTTTTTAGATGTATAAATTTCCAAATCAATTTAATTATTATATATTTAAAATATTAATATATGATATAATTAAAATAATTAATAATTAAAATAATAATAATATAATATATAATATAATAATAATCATTATAATAGTAAATATAAAGAACATAAATACTGAACTTTCAATTTTTCCCCAAGTAAATTAAAATATAATTTATTTTAATATAATTATTACTATATTTAAATTATATAATAAATAAATTAAATTAAATAGATCTATGTAATTAATTATATAAGTATATAATAGTAATAATACTTATATATATATATCATATATAATTATAATATATATTATCTAATATATATATTAATATATATCTAGTTAGAATTAGACGGGTATAAGTAATAGTATTCTATCTCTTTTCACATGACTTAATAGGCCACAAACGTTAAAGTAAAATAGGATTTAGGACTATTTTCAATCTTTCATATACTTTCTTAAGAGGGAATTAATTTATAGATTATTTCAAGCTATAGACTAAAAGTATGTTGAACATATTTTACCATTGCTTATAACACGTTTAAACATATACTAGTTGCTTCCAAGAAATTCACGCTAAGATTTTGCCACAGGTGCACAGGGACTTACAGCACAGTGACCGTTTACCTAATAAAGGAAGATACAAATGAAACTTACAAATTTATTATTAGTCAATCATTTCTATGTTTCTAAGCCTGCGCTATCACTTTCATTTATTATTATTATTATTATTATTATATTTATTATTTTTACTATATATGTATTTAATTATTATTATTATCTTATTATTATTATTTTTCAATTATATATTAATTATAAATTCATTATTATTATTATTATTATTAATTTCATTATCTATTATATTATATTATTATTATTATATATATAATATTTTTATATATTTATATTATTATTATTATTTATTATATTATTATTAATTTAATTATTATTATTATTGCATTAATTTATATATTATTATTTATTACTTTATTTATTTATATATTATTATTTATAATTTAATTGATTATTATCTGATATATTTATACATTAGAGTGCGTAAGGCTGGTAGGTTTGCAGCTAAGAAGCGGTGAGATAAGTTCGTAGTGACTAATTAACTAATATATATACTATCTATATTATATATTATAATAAGTATATATTAAATTTAATTTAATATATTAATTTAATAATATAGTAATATGAGTAGAAAGTTTATGATATATAGTATATATAACTTATATTATATATATACTAAATATTAATATTATGTATAGTATATATTATATCTTATATATATGTATTCATATATATATAAATATATTAGTAATATTATATCTACTATATAATATTTTATATATATCTAATATTAATATATATTATATATTATATATAGTTAATATATATATAAGTATTTATATAATATATTAAGTAATATATATATAGTATAATTTAATTCTTATCTTATATATTATTCTCATTTTTGTAAATATGTATATTATAATATAAATATTTAGTATATATATATTTATATGTTATTGCTCATATGAATGTGTGTGTGTGTGATGTGATGTGATGTGTGTTAGTGTTGTGGGTGTGTGTAGGTGTGTGTGTTGTGAAGAAGCATTGTTACAACGTCAATGTAAATTGCATTTGCTATATGGGTTTTATATCACAGGATTAAAATTAAAGTTTACTTCGGTAATAAAAAATAAAATATAAAATACAGCAAACATTACGAACAAATGTATTTAATTTTAAATATTTATATCATCACGATGAGTATATTATAAAATAAAAATACTATATTTTAAAGCAGAGTAAAAGTAATTATTTGTGGTGGTTGGCTAGTACTGAGACCTGAGTGGTAACTAATATTCAATCTAAACTAGCATTAACGCCTTATGGATTATTCACATGTGAATTTATCGCAATTACATTTGCTTCCAATTCGTTGCATTTTTTCACTTACTAATTTTTATGATATCATCGCTACCGATAGTCCATTAATGCATGTCTTTCTTCTTGTTTTTCTTAGCAGTCTTGGTACTCTTCGCAGAGTGCTGAAAGACCTTTAATGGTACTTGTTGAACACGGTAGCACCATTGCAATTAATATATTGAGGAAAGATGGGGTCGGCTTCTTTAATAAGTCTTCAGTAAGTTCCAGTCTTTCAATTTTGCTTTCCTTTTTTTTTATCCAGGCACAAGGTATACCATAAAGTCATTTTCGGTATGAATTTTATTGACATCCAGATCATAAAACTCTGAAAACATTTTACTTTTCTCACGCAAACTGCTGCGGGAGCACCTAACGCATAAGAAACGGATGTAAATGAAAAAATAAAATGCTGGCAGGTTGTTTTCCGAAAATCTAGTCTCTAAAGAGGATGAAAGTGAGTCAAGATAAGGCACAAGTACAGAACACTTTCAATATTCAGCAAAAAGTTTTCAGCAGGATGATTTGCCTTTATGTTGTTTGAGATTGTAAATTTTCTAACGGCTGGTTCAGGTTCTACTACAGAACTCAGGCAGTAATAACATTCGCGATAAGAAGCAGAGTCCAGCAATTATTTGAGTGCAACAGTTTGGCATTGAGTCCTTTGACAGCCTTCAAATTCTTTGGAGTTATGATCCAGAGTACTGCTTAGGTAAATACTTTTTGTTTTAGAATAATTTAACCCACTGGTTACAACTAAAGCAAGTAAATAATTTGTGGTTTATTACGGAAGAGGTAATATTGAAATTGGATCTTGTTTGCCGAAACAGAAATAATAGCAATAAGCTGTGTTTTCTTGTTGATTGTTGCCCAGATTCACAATTTATTAATTGTATGGAAACTAGCATTAACTATGATCATTTTCTTTGAAGTCACTAGTTCACAGAAGTTCTAGGGCAAGTTGGGAATGTATTTTTCTTTTTTAGGTTGGAGTTCTGAAAAGTTTGTCTTTTATTGTGGCAGTTAAAGTATTATCAAATTTCCGGAATAATGTTAGCGTCATTAATGACTACAAGCCGCCGATGGCTTACACAGTGGGTTTATAAATCTATTTTTTGTTCAGTATTTTTTGAGCGCTGTTTTCTTTTGATGCAATTATTAATCCGCCACTGCCCATCATAACGCAGTGTCGTACCCTGACAACGGCATGTTCGCTTCAAACCTTTTCTAAAAACAATTAAATCTTTTTGGCAATGGTTCAAGAGTTCAAACCCGCAAGAAATTCTTGTCTAAAACAGTCCTTTTTTCGAAGATCGAAAATCTTAATGCTATAGATAATTGTTCGGTTGGCCTGATATAAATCGGCGTTGCATCTGCCAATATGGAGTAGATACAACAAAATTATTGCAACCGCGACAGAACCATGTTTTTTATGATAATTCCACACAATTGATCAGTTCATTTTGAATCATCGGAGACGTCCACGACGGGAATTCTTTGTCTTGAATAAGTTCATTTCAATTCCACATCACGCCATTCTATTCGCAGCTTAATCAAGGTCTTCAAAATTCCTTCATGCAGGTCTTTACGTCTTAAAGGTAAGTCTCGGTTCCGCAAAAATTATGATCTTCAAAATTACTGTAATAATTTCTTTTATTTTCCTGCAATTATTTTTTGATCGGTGCTGTCTGCAGCTGAAATACACGGGTAACGCTTTCGTGATTGATTTACAGCTTTGGCAGCCGCCAATGCTTTCGACATATTGAGAGTTCTAGCGGAGAATAATGTCAGAATAACCCAGCTGTATAAAAGCACAAAGCTAGTTGACTTTACGCATATATGGAAAAGGAAACACATTAAAACTTTAGAAAAAACTAATGGTAAAGGTATATAATGCGTTAATAATTAGTAATACTACTTCATTATCTTCGATTGATGTGTTTTTTCAGTTTTCGTACTAATAAACCCTTAAAACGTGTCTTACAATCATATTAGGTTCATAGATTTTGTTTTTCGCCACAGATTCTAGGGGGGCAAGTGCCCCGACCTGCCCCCCTGCCGCTACCCCTGCCCCACTGCCCCGTCACCACCTGCCGGGGTCCCTGCCTACGCCCATGATTATTATTAATTATTAATTATTAATTATTATTATGTATATATTATTATTAATATTATTATTATTAAGTTATTATTATTATTTATTATTATTATTATTATTATGTATTATTATTATTATGGTATTATAACTATAATTATTATTACTATTATTATCTTTGGAATTTACAAAATTATTTTTTAAGTAAATAAAAGATCATTAAATAACCTAAAACATAAAAAGTAAGGGATGCCCGATATCTAAAAAGTTTTTATCGATAAATCGATATATCGAGTATTTAAAAATATCATATCGCCTTCGATATTATCGCCAGAAATATCGATATTCGATATATCGATATTTCGATATTTATAAATCCGATCTTAATTTTGATATATTATAAATCCAATATATATGTATATAAGTAGATATACTATATATATATATAGTATATAATATATATTATATAGTCGATATATATAATATAGTATATATATACTAAATATATATAATATATATATATATATATAGTATATATAGTATATAAGTCTATAGTATTTAATAGTCTCCAGCTTAGGCGACGCCAACATAGTTACAAAACAACGATAGCTACACTAAATTGAAATACATTTTTGGAATCAAGAGCAGACAAGTTTCAGTTATGAAAGTACAAAATATATAACAATAACATACGAAATAAATAAATAAAATAGAATATAAGTCTTTAGGGATGTACGATCGTTTGTTATTTACAACGGCAGACAATGATGTTGTTAATAGAATTTTATTTGGGTTCTTAAACAATGAGAGTTTTAGGCATTTCACAGTATTACGGTTTAATACTAAACCTATATATATATATATATATATATATATATATATATATCGTATTATATATATATATATATATATAATATAGTATATATATATATTAATATATATATATAAATATAATATATATATATATATAATATATATAAATATATATATCCGATCTCACGTTCCGTGTGGCCGTTAAGTTATATAAGTATGTCTATATGATATATATATATATATATACTATATATATTATATATAGTATATTATATATATATATATATATATATATATATAATTCAGAATAATATATATAATATATATATATATATATATATATATATATATTATATATATAGAGAGAGAGAGCAAGAGAGGAGAGAAGAGAGAGAGAGAGAGAGAGAGAGAGAGAGAGACGAGAGAGAGAGAGAGAGAGAGCAGAGAGAGAGAGAGAGAGAGAGAGAGAGAGAGAGGAGAGGCTTTAATTTATAAATATGAGCAGCCACGTATGTACAGAAGAAAAAGTGGAAGAAATGGAAAAAGGATCTTCACACTTCAGGTCTTCAACTTTCAAGTTTCCAACTCCAAGAGTTTGAAGACTGAAGTTGGTGCTAGAAAGCGTTTGATGTTGGTCTTGAGGACTGGGGTGTTTTTGACTTTTTTGTGGAAGAGTGAATAAATTTAAATAAGAAAAATCGAGTTTCAACTAGAGAAAATTAAACAATTATCATAAAAATCACCTTTTTTCGTATGAAATGAAAAAATAGTATTCAATTAAAAATAGATTTATCAAATGTTGGGTACATGATTTTTATTTAAGTAAAAATAGAATATTGATGTCTAACAACGAAATTAACTTAAATTGGATGGTAGACAACTGATACTTGGACGACTCTGGAAGTCTGGATCTTAAGAAAATCTATTAAATTTTAGTATTAAAATGAAAATATTTAGAAGTATGCAACTGGGAATGCCAGACGACTTATCATAAGCAAAGCTGTAGTCAACCCCCACAAATATTACTTTTCAGTAATGGCTATTATAGAAATCGTGTAATTTCAGTTAATTAATAGTTTAAGCAAACGAATCGTAATCGCCAGTAAAATGAATTAAACTAGTCGGTTACTGCGCGGTATGTTAAGCTGTAACCAGTCGCAGGAGTCCTGTTCCAGGTGCGTGTGATTTCTACTCTGCAGGATTTCGCTTCGTTACGACCTGACAAGTTGTGGGAAAAGACACATCTCCATAGAGCTAGAGTTATGACACGTAAGATTCAGGATCACGGGCTGATATTTGAGTGGACTGCAAGGTCTTGCCACTGAATAACTGAACTGAATAGTGTAGTGAATACTCAGAAGACAATGCTTTGAACTATGGTGTGTATGGATGCCATGCTCGAATCACCCTTCCGGCCTATTTTGGTTACACCAGAAGTGAAGACACAAAAAATCTAAACCCACACTTTGTTCGTTGTTTTTATGACAACGAATTGGGGGAGAGACGAAGACCGGAAATATGGGAGAAAAAAGGAGACTTATCATAAACTTAGGTATCGGAGAGGGGATACGAATTTATAAGTATTTTTTACGGCACTTATAAAAAAGTTTTTTTTTTGAAAAGAATATCGGATTCCGATATTAAGAAAAAGTATCGAAATATCGATATATCGGCCTACGAAAATAAATCTGGACACCAAAATATCGATTATATTTTTTCAGATGATATTTCGATATATCGATATTTTCTTTGGCCATCCCTAATAAAAATCTTCTTTCCAAGTTTTCTTTACAGTAAATAATTTTCTTAAAATGATTAGATTAATTTATGGGTAAAAGATCATCGAAAGTTTTATTAAAAACAATATTAATTTTTTAATATCATTCCCATTTCAATTCAAATTGCTATAGGTTTTACTTTCTTTCATGAGATGGTCACTAAACTAAGTCGCAGAAAAACCCAAAAAATCGCAGAAAAATCAAAACGCTTCTTCACTTTGTAAGATCTCTTAAATTTTACCTATTGAGTTACTTTCAATGAACAAATATTTAGTTTTATATTTATGCACAATTTTCCATTGTTTTTAATTCAATTTTGTTGTAGTCTGTCTGATTTGACAAATGTTTAAGTCATGTATGTACTGCCGTTTACGTTTCTCCGTCTTCTTTTCCATTTTATATGTGTAGGCGTTCCTTATTTGGAACTTATATCTGAATTCCTGTTGAATTTTTATTATTCAGGATGTTGATTTTTTTCTCTGTAATTGTTATTTAAAATTTTAGATATTTGTTTGTGAGTGTTTTGTATGTTGTCATTAATTTGAATAACGATTGGGTTGCTATAACATCGAAACGAACAGAAGCACTACCAAGCTGAATGCTATGTTGGCCCAGTAGAGAGCCCAAGACCCTTCTATAAATTATTAAAGTATATGATATATATTAACTATATATATAAAATAATAAGTAAAAATATTTAATACAATATATAAATATAAGTATATATTATATTATATCTATAGTATATTAGTTTCAATAATATTTTAAAAATATATATATTTATAAAAATGTATTTATATATAGTATATAATTATATGTATATGATTATAATTATATAATATATATAATAATATAGTAATATAAATATATTATAGTAGTATATATATAATATAATATGTATTGTGATTTGTATTGCTTATATAGATATAGATTATATATAATAGCATATTGTACTTTAGATATATATTAATATAAATTATATTATAATATATTATAAGTATAAATATATAGGTTGTAGCGATGAACAGTCCAAAGTAGCTTCGATTATCACACGTGTAAAAATATTAAGATTGCAGCTTTAGTATTATGTTTCTTCCCTACTCGACAAGAATTAAAGAAGTTCTACATACCATTTGTCATCTAACAGAGAGTAGCTCTAAAAAGTTAAACAAAACTTCAAATATAAATTGTCGTCTGTACTGGAGATCTCAACATAAAAACGTATTTGGAATAAAGCCCTTTTTAAAATAATATCTTGTTAGTGCAGGTATTTCCATGTATCTAATATACTTGTGTAGGTTTCTGTGTTGTGTATACTGATTTTTAAGAGACTCTTGGTTATCAGATCAGTTAGTTCAGCAAATACTACTGGCTGAACAATTTAAAGCCAAGGGAGAACACAAAGCATATTGACAAACGTTATTCT
>JABUQX010064146.1:0-7500 GCA_015478945.1 Trachelipus rathkii
AGAGAGAGATGGGAAGATGATGCATTCCCGGATGCTGGGACGGCCCAAGCCGCTCGTTAAACTAAATATTCTCTATGCACTCAATACCATGCATTTCGCCTGTGTTGGAAGCGGCGGCAATAATGTCACCTATTCTGAAAAAATGATGCTGCTCTGATCCTTCTAACTATTCGCCCTATAGCTCTCACTTGTATTCTTTTTTCTAAGATCTTTGAAACCTTTCTCAACTCTCACTTTTTAGATTAGATCATCTGGAATCTCTTTTCCTTCTTTCTGATTACCAGTACGGCTTTCGGTGCTGGAGATCTACTGGCGATATACTTTTCCTATTTAACAGATTTATGGTTTTCCGCCCTTAGGAACTACGTGAAGACTTGTGTGGTGGCGCTTGACATATCCAAAGCATTTGACCAGGTATGGCACGCGTCACTGCTCTCAAGCTCCCCCTCCTTGGAGTTTTTCCTTCTTCTCTTTCTTAGTTAGGTCTAGCTTTCTTTTAAATCGCTCAATGTTGGCTTGTTGTTGATGGGGCGACTTCTTTTTCTGTCAATAGTGGTGTTCTCAGGATTCTGTTTTAATCTCCTACTTTATTCTGCTTTTTCATCATGATGCTTCTCACCTGCACATTTAACTCTATCCACTCATATGTCGATGACCTGACCAATTCATTCTTCAACTCATATCAATTCTGCTCCCGATCTTTTACTTCTAGAATTGCCTCTCGTCTTAATCTTTCGATTCTATTTCCACTGACTGAATAGAATTTCAGGGTTGGGTCGTCTCAAGCTTGTGAAATTTAATTCTTTAAAAAAAAAAACCCAACTTCTACAAATCTCTCTCTCTAAGACACTTAACTTTTCTATCTCTTCGACGGTTCTCTTGTCTCTCTTGTTGACAATAATAAACATCCTTGGCCTAACATAAACAAAAAAATGTTTTGAAAACCTCAAATCACAGTGGGTTGCTAGGGCGGCTCAAAGAAACATGGGAGTTCTGTTTAGAGTGCGAGCCTTTTTTCCTCTTCTCTCAGTTACTCCAGCTATACAAGGGTCTCATCCGCCCTTGTATGGAGTATTGCTCTCATATCTGTGGGGGCAGGGGCTCTGGTTTCATCCGGCTTTTGGGATAGGGTCGAGTCAAAGACAAAAGACTTATAAACTGTACTGTACTTTCTAGTTCACTTGACCCTTTATTTTTTGCGGCGCGATGTTGGTGCTTTATCCCTTTTCTATAGGTACTGTAGAGGCTAAGTGCTCGAGGGAAACTATCCAACTCCAAACGCACCACCTTTACGACGCCAATCGTAGCACAAGGGGTTGCTGTGTCGGCCGCATGAGTTTTGTGTTGATATTGGTAATTCCAGGCTTGTTCGCTGCGGTGCTTCCTTCTTTCCTGCACTCTGGTTTTGTGAATCTCTTCCATCTCTGTGTTTTCTGCTGGATTTTTTATTTCTTTTCCTCTTCACCTTTTTAAAGCCTGCTCTGTGCTCATCTGACGTTAGTTTGGCGTTAGTTGATGAATAACTGATGTGCGCAACACCCCCCCCTTAAAAAGGGCTCAACAGGGAGGGGGGGTGAAAAATTTAAAAAAAAAAAAAAAAAAAAAAAAAAAAATTAAATATATATTTTACAGTTAACCACCATTTACTGGGCGAGCCATATAATATATATAATATATATATATATATATATATATATTATATTATATATATATATATATTATATATATATATATATATATATATATATATATAGACTGGTTCGCTGCGGTGCTTCTTTTCTTTCCTGCCACTCTGTTCTGTGGAATTATTCTTTCCATCATCTGTGTTTCCTACTCAATTTAATTTCCTCACTTTAAAGCTGCGTCTGTGCTCATCTGCGTAATTTGCGCTATATGGATTTTTGAGGCGTTCACCACCCTTGAATAGGGTTCTACCCGTGAGCGGCGGTGACGAACTGGTAAAAAATAAATAATAAATGGTTCTTAATAAGGAAATTCCTTAAGCTAGCTTGAACCCCACAAGAATGCACGCTCGACGGTGAAACAGCACTTCTAGAATTGAATTAAAATAGCATAACCGAGGAGCTTGCTCGCTTGACAAAAAAAAAAAAAAAAAAAAAAAAAAAAAAAAAAAAAAAACTCACAAAAGTGGGAAGCCGCCTATCAGCAACCCTTGCAACAGCACTGATTAGTGACGATGGTGCTTTTCAGCAAAATAAACTACCTGGGAAGATGAGGATTTGGATATGTTTGACTTTGATAAGTTCATGGTCGAAATTGCATTGTCATCTCATTCACCTTCAAAGGAAACACAGGAACCTCATCGTAAAACTGAAGAGACAGTCATCGAGGAGGAAAGATAATTCAAATTGCAGTCTGTGAAAGAGGATATGAGGCTCTACGAAAACATGAGATGCCTGCTACAAAAGAGAATCCTTTCTGCGGTGGGAAAATGGCCAAGGTTTCCATTATTATCAGTGTTTGCAGGCAAATAATTATCAGCACCTCCTTCATTAGTCGAGAGAGGAGAGCGTTTTTATAGTGTAGGTTAGGTAGGAATGTAAACACCCCAAAAAAAACAGTCCTCTTCGCCAGATACTAAGTTGAAAGCTTAATGTTTTGCATCACAATTTGTGAATTTTTGATTTTGAGTATTGAATGATATCTATCTTAAAGGAGTAATTTTTTTCATGTCATGTTTGAGTAATAGGTTTTTTTTATTTTAATTTTCGGCTGATTAATTGAGGTCTCTTCTTTCATATTTTTAATTCTTTATTTTGTAGCTAGTTAAAGAATCTTCTTGGTAAATGGTAATTAATGTTAAAACATAAAAGCTAGTAGCTAAATTTATTAATACTTCCTTTCAAAATTGAATTAAATATTTTTTAAATAAACACAAACATAAAAGTTATTAATATTATATTTGCAATTATTTATTCATAAGAAGCATAAGAACATAAGAAATATAGGGACAGTAAGAAGCCACATGGGCCTATCGAGACTGTCCCAGTCAACCCACTAACCAAACATGCTCTCCTGCAAATCCAACAAAGCACCCTAGGGTTTGTCAATTTGTTGTTACAAAACCACCAATTTGGCTTAGTCAAAAAAAAATGATACATGTTACCCGCAAACCAAATCACCTGCCTTAATAACTAAGTTAGGTCACACATGAGTGCTATAAACATTTACTTAACTACTACAACTAAAACGCAGCAATTTGGCTTCGTCCTAAATATACTATGTGATACCCACCCATCCATATACCTATCAAACCCTTTCTTCTTAAATGTTGCAATTGAGTCACACTCAACCACCTCCTGCGACAAATCATCCAAAAATTAACCCTAACCCTGAATGTATACTTTCTTATATCAAATGGCATGCCTTCTTCTTAATTTTCTTGTTATGCCCCTGGTCTCCCGTCCGTGCTCAGTACTATAAAGAATTTATTGGTCTCTGTATTATCAATGATGTAAAAATTTTATAGACTTGTATCATGTCCTCTCTGAGAAATCGCCTTTCTACAGAAACATTCCTAATGCCTTCAGCCTCTTCCACGTAGCCTCTCTTACCCTCAACGCCAAAGAAATCATCTTTTTGTTTGCTCTCGTTGCACTCCTCCTAGGCATATCTAAGTCTTTCTTTAAGTAGGGGCCAAACTTGTGCACAATACTTTATTATTGGCCTAACATAGCTATTATTAGTTACTTATTTATTTCTTGCTCTTGGTAAACAACATTGCGATTTAATATGCCAGCATCTTATTAGCTTTATTTCTAGCTTCAAAACAGATTGGCTACTTTCAAATTACTGCTTATTATCACACCTAAATCTTTTTTCCTGGTCCACAGACTCAAGCCAATCCCATTCATATGTAGTTAAAACTTTATTTGAGTAACCTAGGTGAAGAACCTTACACTTTTTACTTATTAAAATTCATTTGCCACTTATCTGCCCACCCAGAAGTTTATCAAGATCATTTTGAATCTTTATAATCCATCCCTCACTATTCCTAACTGAGGTGGCCAATTTGGTATCATCAGCAAACTTAGAAAACTTGCATTTAAGTCCCTGGGCCTAAATCATTTATATATATGAGAAACAATAGTGGCCCCAGCACTGACCCTGTGGGACACCACTCTTCACTTTTTCCCATGATGACTTATTGCCATTTAGTTGAACACAGTATTTTCTATTCCACAACTACTCTTCCAACCATGTACCACTCCACCTATACCACATTGCAATAACTTATTCATCAGCCTTATGTGGGGAACTTTATCAAAAGCTTTGCTAAGGTCTAAATATATAATACCAACTGGATCTCCTCGGTAATGCAGTCAGTAATGTATTCCATAATTCTAAAAGGTTTGTCTGACATGACTTACCCTTTCTGAAACGTGCTGGGAGTCATACAACCTTGTTATCTTCTAAATATTTCTCTATATGACCTTTCATAACTTTTCCAGAACCTTTACACAGAGATGTTGGCTAAACTGGCCTATAATTTCCCAAATCTTCTTTACTACCTTTCTTATAAATAGGCAAAACATATGCTGTTTCCCAGTCTTCTGGTATCTCACAAATGTTATAGATCGCTTAAAAATCAAATACAATGCCTGTTGCAATGCTGGTACTACCTCTTTCAAAATCTACCATGTAAGGTAAAAATAAAAGCCATCAGGGCTGCAGCTTACTTGGATAATATGGTCTAAGTAAAGTTTTATTATCTTTTACATCATAATTCAAATTCTGTAAGTCCTTTTGTTACATGCATACAAGAACTATTAGTCTCGCAAACTATTATCTGGATCTTTCCTCAGTAAAACACTGAAGCAAATAAGCATTGAAATGTGACCAACTCCTATGCTGAAACTACTAAATTTTCATCAGTTTTAAATGGACCAATTGTCCTATTCTTACTTTTAAATTTATAAAAGCTAAAAAACTTCTTCAGGTCCTTATTACTATTCATTGCTAAATTAATTTCTGCCTCTCTCTTTGCCTTTCTTATATTGACTGGTTAAGTTCTTTTCTATTTTTCCTATAATTTTCTAAATCATCTTCGCCCTATTACTAACCTTGAATTATTTTAAATACATCTAAGCTTTTCATTTGATTTTATTCTTTATCTCTCTATTCCACCAAACAGGTTTTCTCTTCGCCCCCCTATGGTTATTTTTTAAAACATACTGACTGAATATTCATTAAAACTTGCTTAAAATGTTCCCACATGATAAAACAATTTTGGTCTTTAACTCCTTATCCCAGTCAATTATACTAAGCATATCTCGTAATTTGGTAAAATCGCCATTTCGGAAATCTAGGAATTTGTTCTTATTAGCTTGGCAATTTGGGCCCCAGATATCACATTCATATTAAAATCTAATTATATTATGGTCACTAAGTCTATAATTCTCCTCAACCTAATCTTATCCACCATACTTTCATCATTAGTTAATATTAAGTTATAGTGCATTGTGTCTTGTGGGTTCAATGGACCATCTGGCTCAAAAAAGTTATCTAGTATAACAATTTATAAATACTGAACTATTATGGTCCGTATTAGACAAGGAATTCCATTGAATGCCAGGAAAATTAAAATCACCATTATGACTATACCTTTTCTTTACTGTGGCATGCTTGTCTCAATTTCTTTCACAATTTCCGCATCTAATCCTTGACTCTGGCCAGGAGGTCTATAAAATGCCTCTATTCTATATGATTTATTAAACATAAGGATATCTACCCATACTGATTCATATCATGAATAGTTTTAAAGTCAGTCATTATACAGATTGAATATTGATTTTAATTAACGCCACAAGCCCCCCACCTTTCTTTCCTTACGCTGGTATAAATAAAGTGAATATCCGTCTTTTCATATTCCTGGAAGGAGTCTCCATATAATTCTTCATTAACCCATGTCTCAGTTATGCAAATAATGTCAAGATTCTCATTTATGGTATAAAACCACAGCTTCATTCTTTTTATTTCTAAGGCTAATGAGCATTTGTGGTAAAAGCATTTGAATATTCGAAATGCTGTTTTTTATTGCTAAACAATGATTATTTGAACCCTGTAACAACACTAGTTTTATTTATTTCACCACTATTACAGTTACCATTGCTATTATTAGTATCCAGATTTAGCCCATCACCCCCAACTTTACCCTGTTTTTTGCTAAACAAGTCTCCAAACTGGTGCTGAAAAGCCCAACACCTTTATGACTCAAGTGAACTCCATCTGCTGCAAAAAGATCTTTTTCCAGAAATTCTCTCCACAAATCCAAAAACCCAAAATTTTCTGAAAAACATAATTTCCTAACCCTTCTATTACAAACCTAAAGCCCTACTCCGCCCATTCTGAACCTGCACCTAACCTAGGTAAAATCCAAGAAAATCATGCACTTTCTTCCACTAGCTTTCATCTTTGAATCAATCTCCTATAATCTGCTATTATTCTTCTGACCTTCTATGTCTTATATCATTTGTCCCACAAGCACAATCACATTTGAATCAACATTTGTAGACTCATATCTGCTCTATCTATCCTATCACGATATCACTTCACTCTGGCACCTGGAAACAAACTCTCAATAGTTATCAATATATTCTTTCTTTTGAAAAGTCCTATCTAGGTATGCGTATCATAGAGTCTCCACTTAGCATTGTATCCGTCTTCCCTTTAGAAAACTCAACATTACCATTGGCATCTGATCCCTCTCCATCTGGAAGACAGTCGAAAACCTGTTACTGCAGGTCACAGGTTGACTGACTTTCAGATCCTCATCTTTAAATTATTATTTCTAGTTCTACAACTCTATATTTTTTCTGCAGAACATATTTTCAATACTTTATCCTTTTCCCTCATCTTCTGCCTAGGTGAATCCTATTCCTGCTACCCCTATATCCCGCTCCCTCCTCGCCTCGACATCCCTACTAACTTTTTTCTTGACACTTCCCTCCTTTCTCAACTCATATACTTTTTCTTTCAATTCATTCATATTTTCACTCAGTCTTGCAATCTCCTTCCTTAGCAACACATTCTCTGCATTCACAACACAAGCAGGGCAGCTATTCACATATTCACCTCTCACAGTCCCACAGTTATCACAAAGAGCATACATACTTTAAAATAATTATCACTTTAATACCTTGTACCTTCAATTTACCAACTAGTTTAAGTTTAAGTAGGCCTAACAGTAGTCTAACTTGTACCAATTTTTTTTTACCAACTACAGTTTACTAAATATCACTAAGGCCTAGAAAGAAATTAGTATCTTAAAACAAGCTTATAGCCTAGGCCCTAAGCTAAGTCTATATAAAAATTATAAAATAGGCTTAGGCTATGGCTCTGGTAAACTTAATCAATTTAAATTGTCACAAAATTAATAGACTGTAGTTAAGTACAGAAAAACTATTTAATAATTCAATAAACCTGCAAACACCCAGTATACAGGAAATCTCTTACTACTCTAGCCTAGGATTTACCTAT
>JABUQX010064146.1:12500-21694 GCA_015478945.1 Trachelipus rathkii
GCCGGAACTAATAAAAGAGGAAGATCTTCAAATTCCCAACAAATTCCGAAAAAGAGAAAGCTGGTTGCTGTTCGCCCTGCAGTCTGTAAGGCTTGATGAGGTAAACCATTTACAAGATTGGGGTCAAGAAAAGAAACACTGTAAGCATTGCATAAAAAGCTATGAACAAAATGCATAAATTGCTACGTATATTTGTGTTTTACAAGGGAGAGAAACTGTTTTATCGGTTTTCATTCCAGGTAAATATTTTAGATATTGGAATGACCACACCTCGCTTTGAAAGCCCTCCACCGCTTATGGTCTACTCCAATGATCGCTCACGGATTATTTTATATATATATATATATATATATATACAATATATATATATATATATATAATATATATATATATATATATATATATATATATATATATATATATATATATATATTATATATATATATTCAATTACTAAAAGTCTAAATTTGAACAAAAAGGAATTGCAGTTTATTTGTTACGACGATCTTAACTCTGTGAGATGCCGTATGGCATCACCCTATTTTTGGGCATAGGGCATCAAAAAAAAAAAAAAAAAAAAAAAACACCTAATTAACAATGAAATATTAAAAACAAACAAAAAAATTATTTATAAGCAGAATCACTCACTCGGCATCAAAGGGTTAATACAGTATTTACATGAACTCGAGTGAACACTGCTCCACAATTACCAGGTAAATATTTTGTAGTTGTAACCTGTTAAAACTCACTTCAGCGCTTTCAGCAGAGAAGATCTAGTGATTTAGCTGGCTGTCAGTCACTTTAGGTATTTATTGGAGAGTTGTAAGTTCCATGTCCTGACTAATCTTAAACCTATAAATTGCCTTTCTACAGAAAACATTCCAAACTCCTTCAGCCTCTCATAGCTCTAACCCTCAAACCCAGAAATCTTACTTGTTGCTCTATGTTGCACTCTCTCTAGCATGTCTAAGTCTTTCTTTAAATAAGGGGCCCAAATAGTCTAATACTGGCCAAACATAGCTATTATACAGTTTACTTATAACTTCCTTACTCTTGTAAACAAGCGATTTATTATGCTGAGCATCTTATTAGCTTTATTCCTTACTTCCAAACAATGATTAGCTACTTTCAAACTGCTGGTTATAATCATACCTAAATCTTTTTCTTGGTCAACAGACTCAAACCAATAATCCCCATTCTTATCATACATAGTTAAAACTTTTATTTGAGTAACCTAGGTGACAGGGGCGTAGCCAGGGGGGCTGAGGGGCCTGCAGCCCCCGGAAATTATCGACAGTGCCATTTTTTCAGCAGAAAACAACGATATATATAGCAGCAGTATATATATATATATATATATATATATATATAGCATATATTATTATTATATATATATATATATATATATATAATGGTATATATATATATATATATATATATATATATATATATTATTATTACATATATATATATATATATATATATATATATATATATATATATATATATATATATATATATCGGTACATATATATATATATATATATATATATATATATATATATATATATATATATATATATATATATATATATATATATATATACATATATATATATATATATATATTTTCATATATTAAATTATTTTTCTTTTTACATATATAAGAAAATATTTTCCAATTATTATTTTTAAATTTAAATATTTGTAATTTTTACATACATTTTTTAAAAATAAAATCGTTGCTAATCGATAAAACAATTCTAATATTGATATTTAATAAATATTGATGTATCGATAGGTTGAAACGCATTTCGACTGTCATTCTTCATCCCTACACAAACGAAAAAAAGCCAAAAAGTTACATTTTTCCTAGCGTTTTAATATATTTATTGAAAATATAGGTAATTGTTATCCAGAGGGTTGTCACCCCGATTTTATGAAAATCATATATATACCTTAAAAATAATAGTGTATAATAGTGTAAACGAAAACTATCACTTTAGGTGCCATATCAAAGTTGTAAAATACCCATAGGGGAATTGTTATTAAAAAAAAACAAAAATTTTTTTTTGAAACTGAGAGAGATCAAAATAATAATGAAGTTATCAGTGAAACTTAAAATCGCAGTCTCTTTAGGAAAGTTACAGCCTCTGAAAGTTTAAAATTTTCTCCATAGACTTTCTTATAATAAAATTAGTGGGCCTCGTGCTCGTTTTAGGGCCATCCTAGAACAGGTTATGATAAGATTTGTTAATTCTACATAGAATTTTTCTGTGTATACCTAACAAAACTTATCATAACCTGACTTAGAGGGCCTGAAATGAGACACCTAACCTGGATCGATCAATATTGAAAAGTTCATGATTTCAACAAATCCCCTTTAGAGCTGCAACTTTTCTTTTCCTAAAGAGAGCACTTTCGTTTACTATCTTCATATTATTTTTTAGAGTATATCCTGTGATTTTCATAAAAATCGGGGGTGACAACCCTCTGGGTAACAATTACCAAAATATAAATTTAAATTATATGCTAATCAGTAAAAAAAACTTCAAAGAATTTTATTTGTAAATTATTAATTTATAGTATTAATGTAATAGTTACATAAAGTTTATTCACCTCAGAAAAACTATTACCAGACTGTGTTTACTATAAGTTATTGACAACCCCTAAGGTGTTTTGTGGATTTGCATGAACATCATTAAGACATTAAGAATATAGAGAAATCATGTTTGGTGATTGGTTCTATTGGGTTGACTGGGACAGTCTCGATAAACCCATGTGGCTTCTTACTGTCTTTTTATTTCTAATGTTCTAATAAACCAAAACTGAAATCTTACAAAGTTTCAATCTTGAAGCTAATATCCTAGCACAAACGTCTTCAGAGCCCAAAAGAGGAATCAGATTTAAAAAAAAAAAATAAATAAAAAAAAAATAAATAAATAAAAAAAAAAAAAAACAAACAAATCCTTTTCAAAAGAATCAAGAAATTTTTGAAAACTTTATTCGGAATACGGTAGCTCGGGAGTAGACAAAATAAACTCTAACCATCCGTTCATTTTTTTTCGGGTAGGTGACTACTCCATGTCAAGACTACAGATATAGTATATTCAATGTTTACCCAATTATAATTTAATTTTAAATTTAATTTAATTTTAAATGAATGAGTCACAGGAGATTTTACTCTCCATCAGCGGTATTCAAACATTGGACACCGCGTCGCAGCGTACAAAACCGGATGCTCAACCTAGGCCATCCACGTCCCAAAAAAGAACGCTTCAAGAGTAGTTTTTAAAGCACCCGGTTTTCTCATCCCATAATTGCTGAGTACTCAAAGGCCTGGCCCCCTATTATAATATGGTAAACTTTGGTATATTCCTGAGGAAAAAAACAGTTAAATCAAAAGCTATCTTATGAAACATTTTCTGCTTCCAAAACAATGAACGCATTGCAAGCTAAACAATTACAATGTAATATACATTGCTATTTACATTATTATATACTATACTATAACAGTGGAGTAGCGTGTTAAAAAATATAAATATATTATACAATGTATTATAAGAAAATTTTTGAAAAGTGGAGTAGCGTGTTAAAAAATATAAATATATTATACAATGTATTATAAGAAAATTTTTTGTCCTACTGTATTTACAATATGGTAATTTAAAATCGTTTCCATCTGGAGACTTATTTGGTTTGGCAATATTTTTGTGAGACCTAGAGCCGGGGAGTGGTTTTGAAAATTGAAGTGGAACCAACTCATAATGACTAAAAAAATATATAATTTAACAATTGTGTATCTACTGTATATGATCTTACCTTGAGTTTGTGTTTTCAAAGATTTTGCTCTTTGAGTAATTCTTGTAGCCTTAAGTAACCCAGCCTGAGGCTTTAGTTAATAGCACTTACTTAACCTAGTAGGTAAATCGATTAGTTGAAGGTAAAGAGAATAGAGATAGGTTGATAGTTTAAATGGTTGAAAAGAAATAACAATTTGCCTCCTTTTCTTTACATTTTTGATTATTAATTTGAATTAACACAAGCAACGGTTACGACCGTTATTGAATCAGTAGTGATTTTTTTTTATTGTCTAGTGAATTCTGGACAATTATACCCAACATTGGCAAAGTACAAAATCCACTAGATAATATAAGATATTATACATGGAAGCATATTATAAAAACTATTATATACTTCCACATATATATCTTCTATTTTGCTTATTTTAGTAGTTTATTTTAGGATATAATAACTATTATATGCTTTCACTTATGTCTCTTCTATTTTATTTTATTCTAGTACCGTATTTGGATGTAAGATATAAAAAAGTCATATAAGAATCAACTTATATTATCTTATAATATTTAGTGGAATTTGTACTTTGCCAATATTGGGTATAATTACAAGAATTCACAAAACGCCAAAAAACACTATAGTTTACTTCAAATTCAATAGCGGTCCTATTAAGTCGTGCTTGTGAAATCAAAATTTTAATCAAAAATGTAAAGTGTTAGTATAATTGTAATTTTCCCTTTCTTAACCTTTATCAACCTACCTTATTCTCTTTACTCGTCAACCACACTAACAATTTTAACCCTAAATAAAGTTTAGATATGTTTAATTTTAATAAAGCAAAAAGCTGAGTTATCTTAAAAACAACTAGAACTTCCTCAAGGACCAAAAAGTCTTTGAATAACCCCAAAACTCAGGTAAGATTATGTTAGTTACACAATGTACTTATATATTGAATTTTTTAGTTTAATAACATTCAGTAGACTTTTTGTTCACTTGTGGTGTATTATATAGTCTCAACGAACGGGTTTGTTGCAGTTCTTGATAACTCGTGCTAGCAATATTGCAAATTATAATCAAACTATCTCCGAAGCTTATAGCAGTTTCGATATTGTGTATTATTAGTACAAAATCAATTAAATTTAGGTTTATTTTTGAACATGAAAATAATTAGAATACGGTAGAAGCACATGGCCTATCGAGACTAGCCTATTGGTTTTTTGTCTACAGTTTAGTTATCTTAGTGTTTTAATTAAATTTGTATGAGAGTTTCTGATAAGCAATCTATTTGCCTAACTCATATCCATTACAGGTGATTTCCTAAAAAAAAATTCAAGCTCAAACTTAAGCTAAGTAGGCCTAGGTCATTTTCAACCTCAATTTGTTCTTTTTGTGATCTTCTAAACTTTTTCAAAAGTTCAAATCAAATAAATTGGCCTGGTGCTAGGTCATATCTCATTTTCCTCAAAAAATTCAACTTCAAAGTTAGGCATTCTATGCCTAGATCACTTTCAACTTCAAATTTTTAGTTTTTTTTTTGGTCTAATAGTATTAACTTTTCAAAAATTCAAATCAAATAATTTGGCCTGTGTAGGCTATCTTCATTATTTCATTTTCTTCAGGTTTCCATTTGTCATTGGCGTCATTCTAGGCCAAATTTCAGCCGAAATGTCTGACCTCAGAGATACAAGCCCTTCTTGATAGATTTAAAAAAAAAAAAATCTAAGCCTATAGTTAAAGCCATTTCATCCCTCAAGACAAGTAGATATTTATCTAAGTCAGATAGAGAGTAGGCCTTCAGATAATACTAAAGATTAAGTCAGTTATGTATAAGAGATCTGTAGAGGAATAAGAGTCTTTGTTAAAGTATTAAACAAAGGATACAAATATTTAAAATATTTAATGATAATGAAGTTGACTCCTCATTCCTGAGTTTCATAATAAGGAGTTCTGTAGTCAGATTCAGTACCAATGCTCAATTAAAATCAAAATTAAGTGAATTTAACACATCTAAAGGGGATCAAATACACCCTCCAAGATAATACTTGCTCTCATTATCAGTGAATTGTTCTTAGAGCTATAGATCTGTGGTTTCTTTGAGGCTAGAAACTGATAAGTTTGCTTATAAAACCTTCATTTCAAAATTTTAAGAGTTCCTTAGATTTTCAGAAAATTTAAGTGAATCCATTAAACTACATTGCTTAAAAAATAAGTTAAAGGGATATGCATACTCTTTGATTCAGAATCTTTCATTAGTGATATAAATTATAAAGCTCTTGAACTTCTAGATAAAGATTTTTAGACGAAAAATTTTAATAAATGAATATTATTAAAAATAATTAATATCTTTTAAAACCAGTATTTGACCAAACATATAATGCGACTAGGTTTACTTAAATGATATCAGGACATTAATATATGAATTTGAGAGTTATAACTGAGGGTTGCGAGTCGGAGTCGGAGTTCGGAGTCGGGGAAGTGTAGTTTTGAAGAGGGTGGGAGTCGGGTGCGGAGATCGGAGTCGGTAAATTTTTCGAGGTCGGAGTCCGAGTCGGAAAATTTTAACTGACAAAGTTTTTTAAATTGTGACGCTTTGGAATTCCAGCAAGTTTATTGACTTTCGACTCCCACATCACAAAATGCAATTGCAACTTCGAAAGATTTTTAACCAGCACCTATGTTCAATTGGATTATATTCTAATAAATTCAACCTCAACCCAACCTCTATATTCTAAGATGCTGAAGATAAAGACCAATGGTACGAGAGAATTTCTCTCATTGACAATGATATTATATCAGCTGTTGTTTATATTGATCCAATCTAAAGGGGTAAGCTTAACTGAAGAAGAACACAAAAAGCTAAATCTGCACTTTGCAATGTGGCCATTTGTATTAAAATGGTTGCAGGAACTTCAAGAAGAAAAGGATACATCTCAACATATTGTAAGTGATGAAACTACAACTATCTCCGTTCTACCTTCTCAAGTCATTCTTCAGAAAGTTCAAAGATTAGTTGCTATAAGGCTACGATATTGAAGAGCTTAGCAGAAAGCGTCGATTGGCTCAAGAAAAAGTTCAAGGTCCTTCCTAATCCTTGCACATTTTTTGCATCGTCCACAATATTCCGATAACTTTAAATAAAATTTCTTTGCTGCACTAAAGAAGTGAAAAAATTTTATGTGAACTTCGAAGAGAATCAAGAATCATTGTACAAGACAGCTTGAAATTGCTTACTGCTCACCCTCCAAGCAAGTTAAGCGGGAACTGCTTTTCTGCTCTTCCGGTTATAAAATCAACCAAAGAGAAAAATGAAGGAGAACCTGGCGAATGCTATTCTATTTTTGAAGAACTAATAATTCAATGAGTAAATGATATTAGATGTAAGTTCTTGTAACTAAGTAATGTAGTAGTTTATTTATATATATTTATTATATATATATATATATAATATATATATATATTTATTATATTAAATATATAATATATATTATATATATATATATATATATATAATATTATATATAATATATATATATATATATATAATATATTTAAATATTATTATATATAAGATATAATATATATATATATATATTTATATATATTATATATAATATAATATATAATTATATATAATATTATAATAATATATATATAATATTATATATAAGATATATATATATATATATCACTATATATATATATATAGATCCGTAATCCCTTCCAAATTTTTAAGTTTTATCAAAGATTTTTTGATGGCCTTAGTTCTAATTATAATTTTTAATAATAATAAAAATAATAGTTAATCAAGCAAATTAAGAGTATACACATTTATTAATAAAATGAGGAAACATATTTTTGGTATTGGTGAAGATTTCTTAGTTGAAGTGGCTGTTTGTTTCCATATATATTATATATATAGTATAATATTATATATATATATATATAATTTATACTATATATAATTATATTATATATATCATATATATATATATTATATTATAATATATATATATATATATATATATATATATTATATATATTATTCTTTCTTCTTTCCTCTCCAGGAAGGATTCTTCATCTGTCAGCCCCCGCAAGCATCTTTCTCCAGAGGTCCCTCTCCTGCACTTTTCCTCTTCTCTTCAGCGCTCTCTATATTTGGTAGCTGACATTTCCAGAGAGTCTCCACCGATTCCGCCCATCTCTTTTGGTCTTCCCCTTGGTCCTCTGCCCTCTGGTGTCCATTTTCATCTTCTTTTCTTCTATCAGGCTGCATCCCTTCCAGATGTCCCCACCATCATAATATCCCACATCATTTCAGTGTCATCTTCTCACACTATATTTTCTCTAATACTCATTTCTTTGATTCTGTCTCTCTACTCTTCCATCCATAGTTTTATCTCCTAAATATCCGCCGCTTTGTATTCTACTCTCCTCTCTTCTGTTTGTCCATGTTCTTCCGCTCGTACAGCAGTGTGGAGTCTAGCATGCTGTAAAAATCACTTTTTTTAACCTCAATTCCGATGTTTCATCTTCATCATGGGGGGTATACCGCTTTCATGACTAATCCATACCTTTACCATTCTTTGCTAATCTCTTCTCACTTTCCTCCCTCTTCTGTTTAAAACACCTCCGGAGTAATTGCAGTATTATACCTCCTTCACCTTCCTCTCTCTCACCATCATTCTCATTCCCTCCTCATTTCTCGGTAACTGTTAATATTCTGTCTTCTGTTTTCATCTTTATCCTGCTTTCCTCGAACTCCTCGCAAACAACTCCACAACTCTTGAATCACCTCCTCTCTCTCGCTCCAACATCCCAGATCGTTCGCATATGCCATTATGTCCCTTCAAATTCTCCTCCGTCTATTAGGGAACATGATACATATCTAAAATAAAATATTTACACGGACAGTTTTTCTGGGGACACAATAAGAAGATGTAGGAAGACGTGTCCTTGTTCATTCTGTAATCTAGTGGTTCAAAATTTTTTTAATGTATTTCCCCGCAGGAGTTTGTTGAGTGGGATCACCTGCAACATTAAAGAAAGGATTGGAAAGGTATACAGGGATTGTTTGTGCATCATATAGTATATTCTGAAGTAGCCAAAGTGGCGGGTTTTTTAGTTGGTTATTAAAGTAAACTGCATGTTGTAGCTACAAGTATCACAATAAAACTTATAAACTGTGGATGTGGTCGCTGAACCTTAGCTAAAGATTTTACTTTTCGTAGTAGTTGGCGTATATATATTATATTGACCTTTGTTTATGAAATTGACAGGCCTTAGGGTGTGGGGTAGGTTGTGTTTGTCGCATGGCATATATTTGACAAATATTTAGTTACTGGGAGAGTCTCGATAGGTCCATTTGCCTCTAAACTGGTTCTTGTTTCCTTATCTGC
>JABUQX010064147.1:0-5000 GCA_015478945.1 Trachelipus rathkii
CTCTATTCTCTGGAACTATGACATACTTATAGATACGCGGCGATGGCTTAAAGGATTAAAATAAGAATGTACAGGGTTTGAACTGCATTAACCAAAGTATGGTTAACCTGCAATTTTAATTTTGATTTTGATTTTGAATATGACTTATGAGTTTTTGAAACTGATGGTGGATTTGAAACTCTTATTTGATTATTGTATATAAAATTATTAAAATTTCCAAATGGAATAATAGAACTATCTCTTAACTTAAAGCAGATCCACGCATACATTTAATCAATTCTAGTTGAGGAAAATACTCAATTAAATCAATGCCAATTAATGCAATCCAAGATCGAAAAATGAGGTTATTAGACTCTGTTATATGCCAGAATCCTATCTCTTGAATTTGAATGGGATTTTATTTCTCAAATTAAATTAGAGCCTGAGATCTACGAACTTAATCTCATAACTTAATTGAAGATCCTCATCAACCAAAAGAAGGAAGGGTGAAACAAGACTGGTCTATATATACATCACAAGAACAGTCTCTTTCAAAGTGCGGGTGCTAATACCTAAATAAGTTTTTATATCGTATTGAATGCTTTGATGATTCTCTACAGATATATTGAGTTTGTCCAGCACTCTTTTAGAAAGGTAGGACCTCTTTGAGCCACAGTCGACTAGGCATCGAACTGAAGCCGAAACTTTACCGCCCTACCTCCTTATAGTAATTGAATTGGGGCAACAATATTATAAATTGTTGGTATTTTGGCTAAAACTAAGACATACATTTGTGAAGGTGGAACTTTTCCTTTGCTTTACAAAAGAGCTGTAATTGACTTCTTTTATTGCAAACTTGGCAACTAAAAGAAAGTTGCTCTTCAAGTCCAGGACACTGATCTGCAGTATAATGCTTAGTACTTGAACATTTGGGACATAGATTTATTTCATTACACCTTTTAATTCTTAACTCATAGGTTTGATAAACTTTGCAATTGGTCATCACATGACCTTGGGATGAACAAAACTTACATGATTTTGAATAACCTTTGATTTTAGAAGTGGAAGAATCAATACTATGAGAAGCTTCATTTCCACTAACTTCATTAGTACGAGTTTTGAAATTTTGCAAAGCAGAATTAGAATCAGGCCTATTAGATTTTAAGGACTCATTCGTCCTTTGATTTTCATTATTTTTAAATTTAAAATTAGTTTTATCGGAAGTATTTATATTTTTAAATTTTGAATAAGTATTATGGGGAGGGACTTGATTGAAATTTTGACTTTTATTATGATTTGACGTTTTAACAATATTTTTGATAACTTCATTATAACTATCGAATATTTGATTCAAATCAGGGTAATTGGTATTCAACTTGTGCGAGTAATTTCCTTTACTACCACATTAAGTAATTTTGATAAAACTATGTGGCTAAGTACTACTAATCCAGTAGCTGCCTCAAGATATTTTGAGGTTATAACTCTCAAGTTCATATATTAATGTTCTGATATCACTTTAAGTAAACCTAGCGCATTTATGTTGGGTCAATACTGGTTTTAAGATATAATCCTTTTTAATAATTATCAATTCAATGAAAATTTCATCTAAAAAACTCTTTTACTCTCAGAAGTTCAACGAGCTTTATTATAATCTATTATTCATAATAGACAAGAATTCTGAATTAGGGAGTATAGCATACCCTTTATTTATTTTTAAAGGCAATGAAGTTTAATGGATTCACTTAAATTTTTTTGTAAATCTAAGGAGCTCTTAAATTTTGAAATGGAAGGTTTTATAAGCAAACTTATCAGTTTCATTGCCCTCAAAGAAACCACAATCTAAAGCTCTAAGAACAGATTCACTTAGATGAGAGCAAGTATTTTTTTGAGGGGTTGAATTTTGATTTCCCCTTTAGATTTTAATTCACCTTAATTTTGATTTAATCGAGCATTTGGGTACTGATATCTGACTACACAACTCCTTATTATGAAGCTCAGGAATGAGGGAGTCAACTTCATTATCGTTGTACAATTTTATTATACTTGTATCCTTTTGTTTAATATCTCTTAACAACGACTCTACTTCCTCTACAAGATCCTTTACATAAACTGCATCTTTATCTTTATTATCATCTATAAGCCTACTCTCTATTTGACCAAGATAAATATTTACTTGTGCCTTGAGGGATGAAATGGCTTGAAATATAGGCTTGGATTTTTTAGTAACTCTATCAAGAAGGGCTTGTTTCTCTGGGTCAGACATTTTCGCTGAAATTTGGCTAGAATGACCCCAAGGACAAATGAAAACCTTGAAGAAAGATGAAATAATGAAAGATAGCCTACACCAGGCTTAAATTCTTTGATTTGAATTTTGAAAAGGTCTTTTAGACCAAAAAAAAATAAAAAATCTTGAAGTTGAAAGTGATCTAGGCCTATAATGCTAACTTTGAAATTGAATTTTTTTGAGGAAAAATGAGATATAGGCTTACCAACAGGACAAATTATTTGATTTGAAAGTTGAAAGGTTTAGAAGACCACACACACACAAAAAAAAAACAAATTTTGAGGTTGAAAATGCTAGGCCTAAGTTTGAGCTTGAATTTTTTTAGGAAATCACTGTAATGGAAGGTTAGGCAATGATGCATTGCTTACCTAACTCTCAATACCAAATTTTGAATTAATTACACTAAGACTAACTAAAACTTGGACAAAAAACACCAATAGGCTAGTCTGGATAGGCCCACGTGGCTTCTACCGTCTATTATTTTTCTTATATTAAAATAAACCTTAATTTTTAAATGATTTTGACCTAGAAATACACAAAATATCGAAACTGCTATAAGCTTCGGAGCTAGGTTGATTTTTAATTTGCAATATTTGCTAGCACGCGCTATCAAAACTTGCAACAAATCCCCGTTCGTTAAGAACCAATATAGTGCACAATTGTACGAAAATTTATCCAGTCAGATTAATTATCAAAAAAAACCATTTATTTCTTTGAAAGATATAAGGTTTTAAAAAAGTGATATATAAGTACAATTGTGAATTTACATTAGCCTTACCTGAATTTGTTGTTTTCAAAAAAGAATTTTTTTGCTCATTTGAATAAGATCTAGATAGTCCATAGATAACTCTGCCTTTTGGTTTTGTAACCTAGCACTTAAAAATCTTAGTTAGGGTAAATTTGAATTAGTTGAAGGTAAAGAGAATAGAGATAGGTTGAAGTGAAAATATTTTGAAAAGAAATGAAGAAATTTACCTCTATACCCTTTTTACATTTTGATTTTTATAAATTTGATTACACAAACTCGACTAAATAGTACCGCCTTTGAATTAGAAGTGATTCCACAATTGTCGCAAGACAATGTGATTTTTTAGTGAAATTTAGTGAAAAATGGATACCACATGTAGACAAAATATAAATTCCGCTAAAACTAAAAAGTACTTTATATTATCCTATAGTTATTAAATCCTAAAAATAAAATACTATATCTAAAATAAAATAACTAAAATGAGCAAAATAGAAGATATATATATATATGTGTGAAAGTATATAATAGTTTTTATAATATATATAGTTAATTTTGGCTAAATTTTACTCAAGGCGTTTTCGATTTTGCAACTTTCCTTACGAAATTTGATGGCGGCGTAGTATTTCGTTGATTTGATGAATGTTTCATTCATGAAATTAGCTTTAAATCTAATTTCTTCCAAATCGATAAACTCCATCACAATAGTTGATCAATTATTTGTAATAAAAACCATTTGTTATTTTTTTTTATTTTTGTTTATTCCACGTGCTCCATCAGAACAGCTGATGAAATATATTTGTAAACAATCGTTCGATTATGCCCGAAATTCGTGCTAAAACTGGATTAGCATTTCTTATCGAGCGTTATTAGCACAAATGCAAAATGGAAAACGGCTTTAATCTGTTCCTAAAAGAACTCCAAATCATATGGCAACCCTGGCCTAGACCTTGAAATTTACTAGAATTGCTGATGTAAATTGTTTGAACAGAGCAACTGCGCTATTAAATATCAACACCTTTACGACTCGAGTGCTAATGCAAAAAGATCTTTGCCCAGAAATTCTATCGACAAATAAAAAAAACTAATATTTTCTGAAAAACATATTTCCTAACCCTTTTATTTACACCTAAAGTCCTACTTCTCCATTCCTGACCTGCACCTAACTTAGGTAAAATCGCAGAAATCATGCACCTTCATATTGTGTAGCCTACATTCATTCATTTTTTTTTTTTTTCAGCTTAAATTTTAAAGTACTTTTCTAAAGAAAATGGATGATAGATCACCTTTCAGCTCGTTTTCTTAGCTTCTTCAAACCATTTATGTTTTCATACAGAAAAGAAAATTTTATTCCTCCTGAGATTGACCAAAATGAGGAATTTAATTCATCATCAGGTAAAGTAAAATTTCAATTCTATTATATTCAATAAGTTCTCTTGAATATTGGCTAGCAAAACTAGAGTATGTATTATATTCTAAGTGTATTTTTTGTAAAAAATTTATAATAACTTCAGTAATAGGCTAGCTGAGGTGAATAAACATTACATAACTATTAAAACTATAAACTTTTAATTTAAAGAAATGGTATAAAAAAATTCTTTGAAGTTTCTTTTAAACTGATTAGCGTATATTTTCAATAAAAATATAAAAAATTATGCTCTGAAAAAAAAGTTGGTTAATTTTGGCATTTTGTAGGGATAACATTTTTTTCTGATTTTTGTTTTTTTTTTATGATTTTCAAGAATGGATTGAATATACCAAACAGAATTAAATAAAATAAAGTTATTAAATAATTATTTTACATATGATAAAATATAAAAAAATAAATAATGTCTCGGGGTAAATATATATATATATATTATATATATATATATATAATATATATATATTATTATATGGTAAAGGTGTATATGTATATATATATATTATATATATATATATATATATATATAATAAAAGTTAGGCCTTCAACATATATAAATTGATCTATGT
>JABUQX010064147.1:10000-15124 GCA_015478945.1 Trachelipus rathkii
CTGATTGAATACAAACTTTAAAGAAAGTTATCATACCTTAAGCCATGGCAATAATGTATATTATACTGTATATACTCACATTTTAGAAAATTAATTGCAAAAATTTTGCTCATGAAAATCTTCCCCATTATTGGTTGCAGTTCGAATTGTCGCATCAAAAAGTGAAACATTGTTTGTAACTCATTAAAATATTTTAAATTAAACTGTTCCCATTGTACATTCTAAAACACCACACCGAAAACTGGCCATAGTCCAATTGGTAAACTAATAGGCTAATAACAACTCATACCCCATCATAAAATAAAATCAGTAAAGTGACCATTTTTAATCTGACAGTTAGGTGTAAATAAAAGGCCTCTCATTAGGCAAAAGAGGAGATCAGAATTTAAGATAATTATGAATATTTTCTCCTGTAATGTCTAAACACAGCCCCGAAAAATTACCATATGTTCAATGGTAATATAATAAGCAACTGATACCAGATCATAAAATAAAATAGTAGCAAAGTGATCCATTTTTTGATTGACAGGCTTAGTGTAAACTTAAGGCCTTTCATTCGTAAAGAGAGCATTAGAAATCTAGCGATTGCTATGAATTAGGTAAAATAACAACCATAATTTTAACAAAAAATTGGATTTATTACCTGAGAATTTAATCTTAAATTATATTCTAATAAACTTATTCATATAATTAAATAGATGTAAATGATATCGTTATCTATTTTCACCCCCCCCCCCCTCCTTTAACATATTGACTGCTCAACATTAAGACATTAAGAAGACATTAAGACATTAAGAATATAGAGACAGTAAAAAGCCACATGGGCCTAGATTTACTCTTGGAGTTTATTATCTGTAATAATTTTTAAAAATTAATAACTTTGTAACCATTAGTCCCATTTTTTTAGTGAATGAATCTCTAGAAATATTAGTCCAGAAGTTTGAAGGTTGGTTAGGCTCCGAGAGAGGATTTGGTGGTTTAGCTTTGCGAGGTGGGGTGTGTGGTTGAGGTGGGTGGGAGCGGCTGGACGAGAAGGTGGGTGGAGGGTGGTGGTGGCGCGAATGTGGGTGGGGGGTGGGCAGAGAGGAGGGGGAGAGTGGTCTGGGCGGTGTGGTGGGCGTGGCGTGTGGAGGAGAAAGGTGGAGGGGTGTGGCAGTAGGAGTCGGGGGCGGGTGGGGGAAATGATATGGGAGGTGTGTGGTGTGGTGGTGGAGGTTGTTAATGGAGGACTGCGGGGTTGCGACGAGAGGTGTGGTCGGGTCGGCGTCGGGAGGTGGGGCGGGGGCGCGGGTCTGGGGGGGGTGGAAAAGGGCGGCGGATGGATCGGCGCGAGAGTAGGGAGGGAACGGAGATGGAAGGTTAGCGAGAGGCGGGCGCTGGTAGGGAGCGATACAGAAGGGAAGATAGGACGGAAATACACCTTGTCTTGGTGGATTGGTGGGTTGGGTTGTGGGAAGTGTGAACGCGGGAAGAGTAAAGAGTTGTGGTAGGTGGGGGGAGGGTGGAAATGGGTGTGTGTGGTTGCTTTGGTGTAAGTTGTGGAATCAAAGGGTCGGGAGGGGTGGGGCTGGGGGTGGAAGTGGGAGAGGGAGAGTGGAGTGAAGTTGGTAAAAGAGTGAGGTGTGGTGCTGGTGGGGTATGTTTGGAGTAGTGGGAGGGGGTGGCAGCTGGAAGGGGGTGGGAAGAGGGAAGAGGTGAGCGGAGGAAGCTCTGCAAGCAGCTCACCAGATGTAAGGGGCGGTGTGGGATGAGACTAGAGCTTGGCTCGGCGGGAGATAGGGGGAAGGGTTTGTGGGTGAGCTTACCATGGGGACATGTGAATGGTAGCAATTGGAAAGTATCTGTGTACCTGCAGTTTCCTTTGATACAATGATTTAAGGTTTGACGTAGAGTAATTTAGCAAGTAATATCCGAGGGAACGATTGTTCTAGGTTGTGTCTGATAGTAAGTTGTCACGTGACGCTTGTGTATGGATTGTGTGCGGTTTCTCATGGAGCTCGCGTCTTGGTATGTCGTTTTTCTGTTGAACTTAGTCCGTTAGTGTGTGTCGCCAGCCTTCCAGCCTCGCAAGATGTGAACAGGAACATGAAGATCGAACATAAGGCGATTGGGATTTATTAAGAAGAAGTAAGTTAGTGTAATCTTAGTTAAGATTGTATGTTAATGAGATGAAGTAAGATAAGAACGATGAATCATACATCAATTTATAAGGTTGTTGACTGCTGTTAATAGGAGAGAAAGATTTTTCGGAGTAAAGAAGAGCAGCAAAGTTTGAGTAGTGTGCTTTATGTGTGGCAATTTGCTATGTAGGCGTTAGGTTGGTATAGATCTGGAATGTTTGAATTTGAGGTTTACTTGAGGTAAGAGTTTTGGTTTATAAAATAGAATAAAGAATAGTTTGTTAGTAATGTATGACATTGTTAAGAAATAGATGTTAAGAAGGTTGTGTTTAAGTGCCCTTTGCACTTATGTGCATCAAGAAGATCTATTTTGTCTCATGGTCGTGTTAGGTAAATTACATGTGATTCATTGTCAAACTACTTTAAGTGTCCGCTTTGTTTGGCCAAATCCTAGATGATCAGGGCAGGATGATAGATGTTTGTGTACCTTTTTATATGGAGGATTTCTGACGCCCTTGCAGAGAATAGACCAAAATTTGTTGAAAGAATAATGCTAAGGCTAGGATTGTGCCTTGCCGCACGCAGACTGACCTCTGATCTTTCTCCTAATATTGGCGGCCGAGCCCGATAGCGCTCCATTGGCCGGAGAGAGAAGAGTGGGCCAGGCCCTCAAGCTCTATTCGCAGCATGGCAATAGGAGACTATATTTATTATGCTGAGCGGATCATGAACATTTGGTGAGGTACCAGATGGCTGGAAAACAGCATATGTTGTTCCTATTTTGTGATAGAAAGGTAGTGGGAAGATTTGGGGAAATTATAGGGCAGTTATGCTTCACATCGTCCGTGGTTTATGAGGTTCTGGTAAAAGGTTACTGGGAAGGTCGAATATAGAGCATATGTTAGAAGATAAACGAGGTAGTTGTATCGACTCCGCAGCATGGTTTCAGAAAGGGTAGGTCGAGGTCAGACAAACACTTGTAGAATTTTTAGTGGAATAGCATGTGACTGACTGGCATCGGACCGAGAGGATCCAGTTGATATGTATAGTATTTAGGACTTAAGCAAACTTTTGATAGAGGTCCCCACATAACGTGATGAAGTATTGCAATGTGCTATACGGTGGAGTGGTACAGGGGTGGAGTTACGAGTGGTTAATGGAGATAACAAATATTGGTGTGTACAACTAAATGACATAAGGATCCGATCATGGGAATGTAGTGAAGAGTGGGTCGTCCCCATCAGGGGTCAGTGCTGTGGCGACTATGTGTTCGCTCATATAATATAATGATTAACAGGGACTTTACCTGCAAGGTTTCTAAGTGTTGGAGATGGATACCAAGTGGCTGCACCGTCAGTTAATGGAATTAGTGAAGGAATGTATAAAGATTCAAAATGGACCTTGATGAGACTTCTGATGTGGGCAGAATCCGTGGCAAATGGAAATTTTCAATAGTAAAGAAGTTAAGGTTCTTCACAGTTACTCCAGAATAAGAAGTTGTAACTAGCAATGATGAATGGGGATTGGCTTGATGTCTGTGGGACCCAAAAGATTTAAGTGTGGAATTGATAAGCAGAGCATGTTGAAAGCAGCTAATCAGTGGGTTTGGAAACAGAGGAAAAGCTTAAAAGATGCTGGGCATAATAAATCGCAATGATTGTTTACAAGAGCAAGGAAGTATAAGTCAAGCTGTAATAATAGCGTATGGCAGAGGGCCAGTAAGTAGAGTATTGTGTCGCTTTTGGGCCTTAATTAAAGATAGACTTAGATACTGCTAGAGGAGAGGCAAGCGTAGAGCAACCAAGGAGTTTTCTGGTTTTGAGTGAGAGCTATGAGGAGAGCTGAAGGAGTTTTAAATGTTGTCTGTAGAAAAGCGAGTTTCCATGAGCTGACAGTGAGTGATGGCAAGTCCTGACAAAATTACGACTAATGATGATACAGAGGCCAATAAATTCGTCATCAGTAGAGCAATCGGACAGGTGGACCAGGGGGCATAAGTGAACAAGAAAGATTTGAAGAGAAACATTCAGTTCAGTATTGTTTAATTTTGGAATCGGTTTGACACAGGAGATTTTGTTAGTGTAGACTCATACTGTGTAAGAAAAGGACGGTTCTCGGTATCAGTATAGTAATTTTTGGCTTAGCCAATGAAGGGTTTTTTAGTTAACCTATAAGTTATTAAGGTAATTGGCATGTACTATAGGGGAAAGCTGTAGTGTGGTTAGCATGTATGATATATGCTTTAGATATAGTTTTTAGTTTTTTATTTTAGTTGTAGACCTTTGTGTAAAATTAGTTATTGTCGAAGCCGCTAGGTGCTTTGTGGTTTGCATAAGCATTTAGACTTGTGTAATCTGTATGAAGTTATTGACAGCCAAACTGCTTGGTGGCTATGTTTGCATGAACATGTTGTGTGGTGATTGGGATCGTGTTGGCTTGTCCTGGGCACAGTCCTCGCAATAGGCCCATTGTGGCTTCTCGACTCTTTTTATTTCCTAATGGTTGTAATGATATAGATCTTCTAGCACAGGCTGATAAGTATTTTGGAAGACAGCACATGCTCAAACCTTTCTGCCTCAATACTTTAGCATCTTCCTTTTACCTTCAAGTCTATCTTCCATGATAATTTAATTATAAGGATCTATACTTTTCTAAACTAAGCTTCTAACAGGTTGGGGTTTATTGAGGCACGCTCAACCACTTGTTTCTCCCGACCATCCTAGTTGCTTGCTCTGTATAGGATCTTGTTTGCCCCTTAAGGAGTACGCACCAACAACTGGGTAGGTTTCCAAGGCACACTATTCTCCTTGATTAAATGGAATCTAGGGTTTCAAAATGTTAACTCTTTATTCTTACCAACTTTTCCTATATCTTTCTGGCCATCAAACTGTTGCCAGTTACTTCTTTAAATATTGTTGGCTATTAAAATGGACATCTGACTCTTGAACTCTCTAGTAGAGTGACCTCCTCCTTCTTTGAGCGAGAAACTCATGTGTACTTGTCC
>JABUQX010064148.1:0-30000 GCA_015478945.1 Trachelipus rathkii
TTTTGATGTTGATAAAGTATTCGTTTACTTTTTAGGTATGCTACACTTGTAGACCCTTTAATGCCACATGTGACAGCTTGTCTAAGAGATACAAATATACAAGTAAGAAAAACTACACTTACTCTGCTTATCAATCTTTTGCAAGAGGATTATTTGAAATTAAAAGGCTCATTTTTCTACAGAATTTTGCAGGTAGCTTATGTAATATATTTTTTTTAATGCATATTGACATGTTGAGTTTCTTTTCTCGAACCACGTGGTGTCCTGTGACAGTCGATTGGAGGGAATGTCGAAAACCGTTTAATCAAAGGCCGTCATGGCGTTTGATGGTTTATAAGTCATAGAAATTGGAAAATGGAAGAAGGAAGGGTGTTTCAGAATTTATCAGTGGATTATAGGTAAGTTTGAGCACAGCTGTTATGTTTGGGGTCAGAGATCTAGACAGAATTGATTTAAACTTGAAATATGGTACTAGAGCTCTTCTCAAGGAATCAGGGCATACAGTGTTAAAAAAGCCCAGTGTGTTTATAGCTATGTATAAGGGATACGACAGTTCTGGGTAGAACGAAAATAATTGTATAGTTTTTGAGAGCAGGAAAGTTGATAAGGCAAAGAGCTTTTAACTCTACCCTTTCAAGAAGAGCTGTGTGAATGAAACCAACCCTGATGTGTGACTCATACTTCATAGAAGGACGAACGACAACCATCTGTAGAGCAAACAAATGATGTGGTGCGAACAAATTAGGAAGGTGTCGCACATGGTACATCTTAGAAACTCATTTAATAAGGAATGCAATGTGATCCTTCTAAGAAGAAAATCCAAAAATATTTAGGATTGATGAAGGTTTGAGTTATGTGTTTTCGAAGACATTGTAGTAGTGTGGAGGATTAAAGACCGAAGAAAAAGGATTGAGTCAGAAATGAGTCCTGGAAAGAAAATGTGAGTTTCGGCAGAGCAGAGAAAAGGGTTATATAGAGTGAATGGCGTTTTGTGAGGGGGTATGCTGTGGGTCACCTGGCAAGGAATAAACCTTACATTAGCGAGATGCCATATTAGTCCCATCGCTGTCCCATGAATCTTAAGGTTGGATTTTCTGACTGCACGATTCTCACTAAGATAACAGGCGATGGTGGCTTTCTTCTCGATTGCGTCATATTTTCTACACTACTCGTTCGCTGCATGTACGCACCTTACCCCCAGTCTTGGAGAAGAGAAGGTGGGTGATGATGATGTATGCATGATGATATAAGTATTATATATATATAGAATATATAATAATATTATATAATAATATATATATATTATATAATATATATATATATTATATATAGATAATTATATATTAATATATTATAGATATATATATATTATTAGTGTCACCGATACCAAAATTTGAGGCGGGGGCGCCCGACCGATACGAACAAGACTCGCTATTTTTTCATGCCGTACCGATTAACCGTACCAAAATTTTTGCCGAACCCGATACGATACCTATCTTATCCTTATATGCTAATAATATATTATATATAATAATATATATATAATATATATAATATATAAATATTAATATATATATATAATATATATATTATAATATATATATATTAATATATAGATATATAATATATTATATCATATATAATACTATATATATATATAATATATAATATTATTTATAATATATATAATATATATATATATAGTATATATATAATATATATATATATACCTAGTATATATATATACTATATGTATATATATTATATATTATAGTAATATAATATATTTATATATTATATTCATATATATATATGCAGGTAACATTCGCATCCGCACATAATTAAAGATCCGCATCCGCCCGCGCTTTTTCCTGCGGATGTTGCGCGGATTATTATAGCGTATAAAGCTTATAATAAAAAAGCTAAGATGCATTCTCTACCAAAAATTAAATGAACATGGACTCGACTCATGTTGTAATCTATGACTATTATCTACATCATGAAGTTCATAATAATTTGATCAACAGTCACATGAGATTATTGATGCCAAAAAATCTGCGCCTCTTACACTTCTGTCTCCGATGCTAATGCCATTAATTCAACGCAAGGAAGAATTGAACATCTTTCAAATGAAAAGAGAATCTTAAAAAGAATGAAAGATGTCATAAAACTAGAGCTAAAATACGCTTTAGTTCTGGAAATTAAAACAATTCAGACTCTTGAATCAGTCTTAGATCCCCTATAAAGGCAAGCTTTTTTTGTAACACAATATATAAACACTTAGTTAAAATCGTCACCTGTGTTGCAGTGACAACAGAGTTTGAACCAATGTACCTGCCGCCACCCATTAAAAAAATTGGCAGAGTCAAAAAAACCACATCTTCTTCAAGTAAATCAATAACAGATTCCGAAAGGAATTCTACATCCGAGTAAATGAAGAAACCATCGCATTACCCAAAACGACATGCAAGTCCAAAATTAAAACTTCTACGTGGTAGAGCAGAGTAACACTGTTTTCCGACTGAATTCACAAAAATGGGCAGAAGAAACTTTGCAGGAAATATTCTGTGCTCTATCAAACATGTAGTAACAAACGTCGCTCTCTTAAATATGTAGTAACAAAAGTCGCTCTCTCAAGATAAGTAGAAAAAAGGAGTTTCTCAAGCACAACCTTCCTATATTTACATTCATACTAGTGCAAAATATATAATCCTGTAAAATCTTTCATAAGATCGAGGATGGGGAAAGAGCTTGGGTGCATTTAGTTGGTTCCATTCTCGCACCCTAGTAACATCCTATTATTAGATTTGGCTATAAACTCAAATAATTAGCATATATATATATATATATATAATATATATAAATTAATATATAATATATATATATATATATATATATATATATATATAATATATATAATATTTAATATTATCATTAGTATTATAATATATTCTCAACACTCCCGCATCCGCGGATGTTAAAATCAAAAATTCGCAAAAAAAGTGACATTGATGCATCACAATATTATATATATATATAGATAGTATATATTATAATATGTATATATATTATATTATATATATATATATATATATATGATATATTATATATATATATATATATATATATATAATATATATATATATTATATTATATATATATATATATATATATATATATATAGATATATATATATATATATATATATACTATATAATATATATATCCAGCACTGGTTATCAAATCATACTTTCTCTACCTGCCGCGGTCCCCAGCTCGACGCATTAAGATTCACACTTATAGAATCAAAAATAATATAGTTAAAATTAATAAATATATATAATAATATATATATATATATAGTATATATAGATATATATATATAATTATTATATATAATATATATAATATAATATATATATAATTATATATATAATATATAATATATTATAAATATTAATATATTATATATATATATTATTATATATAATATATATATAATATATATATATATATATTATATATATATATATATATATATATATATATAATAATAATAATATTATATATATATATATATATAAAATAATTAATATATAATATATATAATAATAAGCCGTTTTCGTTTTATATCTGGGGCTTACAGAAATAAGATGCTCGAGTTTTGCGTTTCGTTTGTCAATCTACCGAAAAATTTTAATAATGCTTTCCGACGTAAGGAATTCCTCAATTCTTAAGCGTTGCATATTCCCGTGCTACGAATTTAAAGCACTTCTTACAAAAATGTAACAACAAATGGTGGGTTACCCTCTATTATAGTTTCATTCAATATAATCAGCTTTATCTAAGATTTCTTCCAAATGGATAAAACTCCATCACAATAGTGATTAATTACTCTTAAAAAACTTGTTATTTATTTCTGGCTTATTCCAAAACAGTACTCCATCACAATAGCTGATTCCAATGGTTTGTAAAAGTAAGCCTAGCACGAAAATCGCGGTCGTTTAAACAAGAAATTTCCAAAAACTGGGTGAGCATTTCCAGCGTAAGCACAAATGACAAAACGAACGTCTAATTAAAAGCAAAAAATACTAAAATTCATTCTATCGTAACGCTTCGTATTATTACAATTACAAAAAGAATCTATCTAAAAAATTATCCCAAGAAAAGTATTTTGGCTTGCTAATTATAATCCAATTCCACACTAATACATAATTACTTGACTAATTCACTTCTATCTCCCTTAATCATAAAATTGGCGGTCTAAGTCCCGCATACACAAGCTTGTTATTTCTATTGGAAAGTTTTGCCATGAAAAATCACCTTCTTTCATTAAATTCTAGCTTTAGCCTTTATCCCTCTACATTTGATAAAATGTTTACTCGTTCTCATAACATTATCGCCCTAAAAACTATGCATATGATTTCAAACTCCCTATTATGCTCGCTCCCGCATCGACCCTTTCCATGTTCTCCATTTCAATATAAAACATTTAAAGACAAAAAACTTTCCACAATGCAATTTTCTTATATATTATCAACATTTTTTAAGTATTAAAAAGTTACACAAATTTTCAGAGGTTCTATGCCATATGAAATCAAATTCATATTTATAAACGTAGACTTATGTAAGGTCAAACTTTCAATAACTAAAATTAGCCTCAAACATCCATGTACATGTCCTTTCGAACTAATCTCTCCAAAACTCTCAACCAGAGAATTTAAAAATATTCAAATTCTAATACCTCAATAAAAAAACCTCTTCCAAAAAATCTCATTTTTCAAAATGCTCTACAGATATGAAAACTTAAAATTGGAATCTTTAATCGTAAAAACCTTAAACCTACATAAATCTTTAGGATTTCTTTGCATCCTGAGTCCTGAACTAATTTCGTGCAAAAATGAACACGATTCTTATAGGTTTACTTGTTTTCAGAGCAATTGGAATTAGATAGCTTGATGGAGCCCGTCTTCGGATAACACAAAATAATAAAAAAAGGTGTAATTCCAAAAATTATCAAATCCGCTTATGGATTTGGAGAAATAAATTTTTTAAAGACCGATTTATATATATTGATTTTACATCACTTCAATAAAAAATACGCATGTAGGCCCTACCACGCCACGTAATTTTTTTGTTGCCCTTTCGTAAAAACTAAGTAAATCAGCATCACAGAAAATAAAACTTTATATAATTATAAATTCCTTACGTGTGGAAAGCATCTTACGATGGCGCTAAGTATGACAAAACGAACGCAATCAGATTTCTTATTGTTCGTAAGACAATTGCAAAAACGAAAGACGCCTATATTAATACAAGTCAATGAACGGAAATATCTGAACAATGCATATATATATATATAATATATATATATATATATATATATATTATAATATATGATATATAGTTATATATATATAAATATACTATATATATATATATAATATTATATATATATATTTAAATATATATATATATATATATATATAATATATATATATATATATATAAATATTTTGTAGTCTATAAATAAAAGAAAATTAGAAAAAAAGAAAATCAAATTTATTCTCATGAAGTTTTCAAGCTTTCTCAAGAAAATTTTTTATATCGCTCTGGTAGCAAGGGCTAAAAACCCCCTTCTATCAAAATCTTTCTTTTTCGGAATGATGGGTTATGAGCTCAAATAATTCATCTATAGATGTCAGTATTGACGAAAGCTTATACGTGATTATATATATATTAATATATATATATTAGATATTAATATAAATATTATTACTATAAATATACATATATATTAGTATATACATATATAAAATTATTATATAATATATATATTGAATAATATATATTAGATATATATATATATATATATATTATATAAAATATTATTATTATATATATATATAATATATATATAATTATATAAATATATATATATTATATATATATATATACTAAATATATAGATATATATATATAATAATATATATATAAATATATATATATATATATATATATATATAGATATATATATATTAAATAATATATATATATATATATATATTATATACATATATATATATAATATGATTTATATATATATTCTATATATATCCTATATATATTTATATATATATATATATATATATATATATATATATATATCTATATATATATATATAATATATATATAATATATTATATAAAATATATTATAATATTATATAATATTAAATATATATCGAATCAATTAAAAGCAAAAAGAAAGTATTTAAAGGTATCGGCAAAATTATACCAACCGATACCGATACCGATACCTACTGTTTTCATTAGTATCGGTTTTATATCGATAATTGTTTTGCCAATACCACCCGATACCGATACCGATACTATAGTATCGACTTTATCACTAATTGATATTGATGCTGACTATAAAAGAGTTGGTAAGTAGAGATGTATCGAAGTGAAAGTATGATATTTTGAGTTGTAAGAAAGATCTGAATATGCGAGGGTTAAATTAGTAAGGGTTGTGTCTAAATGCGGGTCAAATGTTGTTTTATGGAAATTTAAGTTAGTGTTGGTATGGATGGAGAGGAAATATTGAATGTGAGCTATACTCTCTAGGTTTAGCTTCGTTTTACTCAGATGTAAATTGAGGACACCCTAACTTGCAATAGGGCTCTGCCCGTGAGCGTTGGTGTTCACTGTAAAAAAAAAAAATTTGAGGAAAATTAAAAGTGAGAATTTAAATGAACAGGGTTATAAGAGTTATAAGGAAAAGTATGTGAGAGCACATGCATTTAAGTCAATTGATTGAACAAATAAACTGAAGAAATCTTGAAGCAAATAAGAAGCGTTTGTTTTGGCTTTAGAGTATGTGGGTTAAAAGTAGGAGTAAGAGGTAGTGTGCGCAAGTCGAATGAAGAGGTGAATGCTACGGCTTAAAAGGAAAAAGAGATTTGATGTGCTAAAAGCCAATGATGAGGTTTCAGAAGAAAGGTGTATGGAAATTTATAAAGAGGAAAAAGGGAGATTAAAAGTTGCAGACGTAGGTGGAAAATAGAGGTAAATGAACAGTTTGGAAGGAAGAGGAATGGAAACCTAAAAAGGGAATTCGAAACTGTTCTGAAAGTTAGTACGAAATTTAAAGAAATAGAATGAAGGGAATGCTCATTTGAAAGGGACATATGATTATTGAATAATGGATAGGGGGTGCAAACAGTAAGGAAGATGTGATTGTGAATGTGCGTGGATTTGATGGTGTAAGAAGTAAGTGTGTTAGGAAGCTGTGTGATGTGAAGAAAGGCTTGAATGAGAGAATAAATGAAATTATGTTAAGATGGTATGGTCATATTTAAACGTTAGACGATAATCGGTTAGTCAAGCAGGTGTATAGAAGTGGATTGAGTATTTAAAGGAGTGTCTGAAGGAAAAGAATTTAAATTTGGTTCAAGCGAGAAGAATGGTGCACAATAGAAGTGATTTGCGGGATTTTTTTGAGAAGGGGACATGGTTGGGGGACCTGGCCCAGGAGATAAACCCAAATACTGACGAGATACACAGTGGGGTCTGTCGCAGTGTTGTGAAGCCCTAGGGTGGATTTTTGGCTGTGACTGGCTTTCTCTTAAGGGTATTGGGGGAGGAGCCTTCCTTTCAACTTAATCATGTTGCTTTACTTAACTATTGTTTCAGATGCATGTTGCGCACCATACTCCCATTTTGGGACGTAGTGAGGATAAAGAAAAAAAAGAAATTTTATATTATATATATTTTTTTCAGTGTATGTGTGACGAGGATGAAGAAGTACGGAGTACTGTTGTATTTTATATGACTGAAAGGTTATTAAAACGTTTCCCAAAGATTTTTCAGCAACATTTCATTGAATGCATTTTCCATTATAATTGCTATGAAGTGAGTTTTGAAGTCATTTTATTTTTTAATAAAGTCATTTATTTACATTATTTAAAAAATATTTATTTATTTATTTATTTATTTATTTATTTTAGTGTGTTCGATTATCATTTATTTATTTGCCATAATGAAAAATAAACTAGGTTTCAAATTTTTTATTAAAATCATTAACATTTTTATTGATTAATATATTGTTTTGTGTTAGTGATACATACAGTAAACTCTTAAATTCATTGTTATATACCCCTTAATTTATTCAATATGATCTTTAAAGGAACATGAGAGCTACAATAAGTTTTCTCAGAGTAGCAAAGAAAAGGAATTATTTTCCTTGGCAGGAGCGAAGTATAGAGATGAAAGAATGATGCTCTACAAATTCATGTTGGATCATATGATGGACGACCAACGTTTTGCAACTACCCAAAGGCTTTGTCAGGACGTTTTAGGTAATATTATTTTGTTAAAATTATAATTATTTTAATTATGAAATGAAAATAAAATTGTAATATCGTTTTCTTTGTTAAGTTGTTATTAAGTAAGGAAATAGTGAAGGACCTGATGAGATTCTGATCAAATTGAAAGTTTATATGTAATAGTTTTGACATACTATACATATAAATAATTTATTTATTAAGTTTTTGAATTTCATTACAAAGTCACAGTTCAAACTTTTGTCATTATATTGGAAATACAAGGGGTTGGGTGTTCTGAACTTTGGGGGTGTTTTCAAAACTTCACATTGCCTTAGTTGCTTGTTCTGTATTTTAGTGTCATTCGTCCTTGTATGAAGTATGCATTATACATCTTTAAGTCTTTTTTAGAGGTTTGAGTCTAATCTCTCTAATGTTCCGGAAGGGAACTTGTTGGCTTATATTCTACACATATCCTTATCTGTTTAGTTCTCTCGCTTTAGATTTAAACTAGTGGTAGAATCTAATGCTCTCGGAGCAACTGATTACAGGAAAATGCCACTCATCTTCATTATATACATACTGAACTCCGCCTCATCTTTTTTAAAAACTGCGATCATCATGTCAGTCTTTAATTTTATACTGATTTTATCATCATCCCCTTCTCTAATCAAAAACTGGGGTAAGTGCGTGACAGGGTCCCTACCATATATGCGGATGATTTGGTTTGATGTGCCGAATCTGTGTGGCGGATCTGAATAGAGTTTGAGAGGACGGATAGAGTGATCAGCGGATGTGAAAGAGTTGAAAGTAAATATAATAAGAATAAAGGTAATAAGATAAGATATGTTGGAGAAGCCATCCTCTGTGTGAAGTTATGTAGATGGTGAGCGGATGTAACAGTGTCTTGAGTTTAAAGTTTAGATATATGTGGATGGAAAAGGGAACGAGATGCAGGTGTAGTAGAAAGTGTATGCAGAAGGGGTGGTGCAATTAAATCTTGTGGATGTAAAGGACTAAGTCTAGGAAGTGCTTAGTGTCTGCATGAGTTATTGTTAATGTGTGTAATGTATTACAGTAGATATAAAAGACTGATCTAATAGAGATAATCTAAAGCTACAATTGTTTAGAGGAAAAATTGATAAACATGAGATATGTATCTAACCTGATTATGTATTGAATGAAATGAAATAGAGAATAAATAAAAGTACTTGAGATGTTTGGTCATGTGGAAAGGTAGGATGATAGTCGGTTGTTAATATGAGAGTATATGGGTGGACTGTCGAATCACGCTGGAACCGAAGAAGAAGGGATCTGATCAGTAAGCAAATGAGAAAAGTGATTCTTGCAGAGGCAGAGAAAGGCATAATAAGAGTAAATGCGGTTATGTGAGAGGGTATGGTGTTGACCCACTTGAGCAATCATATCATCAGACAGGTTTATATATATTTTTTAATATTTTTGATCGCCTGTATAATTAGATGCTAATCTTTAATTGTTTCATCTACATATTCAGGTGCTGTAGTTGATAATCGCATCTATATAGCTACTCCTTCAAGTCTCTCCAATGTGGAAGACACGTTTATGGTTTTGTCATGTGATGAAATTAAACTAGCATGGTTGAAAAATAGACTAGAAGATTCTGATCAACCTACAGATTTGAATGAAGAAGCAGAAATGGCAGGCATTGCTATTAAGAAAACCATCATTTCACAGTTAATCCTTCTAGTATTTTTTTTTTGTATGGAATTGTAATTGTAAATTTTAATTACCTTGAATAATTTTATTTTTTCATGTGAATTGATTTTATTTACGCCTTTTAATATGTTTGAAGCAATTAATCAACAGTGTTAAAATATCAGGTACATTTTATTGTGATTAATAATTGTAACTATCAGATATTTGAATAATAATCCGAATTAATAATATATACAATAATAATATAATACTAAATAATAATAATAATAATAATAATAATAATAATAATAATTTACTGATTAGAAAACTATATCATTATTTGACTGAGCGAGGCCACAAAATCAAAAAATTGTTAATTCTACTTTCTTTCATTTGCTCTTTATTTCCTAGTTGATGTTTTTTCTTCTTAAACGATACTAGAAGTAGGAAAAGAAATTAACTCATTTATTTCTCCCGTATCTTAGGAATAAGAATCTCACTTTAAATTAATAATATTTACTAGTATATAGAACAAAATACCTTTTATAGTATATTTTCAACTATATCACTTACAGCTAGCACGTTAATTGGGAAAAGTTGTACGTCTACATAGGTTGTATACACGGTCAAAAAAAACGCTCATAAGGCTATATCATATTGTTCACTGAACGTTAAAGCAGTTTATGGTCTATATCATATAACTATGCTGGTTGGCATTTCATTGAGATATATTTTACGTATGTCATTTTATAAAAAATAATTTTGTAACCGCTTTTATTGAATATGCCTAAACCTAGGTTGTACAAACTAGGGGTGCTAATTCCTAGGAAATCTAAAGAAAACTTTAGTTAATTATTCTATCGCTTACAAAAACAATTAAAATGTTCTAACGCTACAGAATCTCCCAACATAATTTCAAAAGGAACTGGATCTGAAGAACTGGACAACTACCCAAAATACGATCTCGTGGCTGTGAGAGAGGACTACACACACCCCATCGATTACCATCTGCTGAATTAAGAAGCACTTCATGATCTCTGAAAGAGTTGCTACGAACAATGTGAGAAGAAGTGTTTGATTCGCCAGCAATTATACTAGTAGCAATAGACTATGAGATGGTTGAATCCTGTTTCGGTAAGTATGAAATCAGTATTTAAGTTATCAGTTTCTCACCACAACTGGTTGTACGACGTACGTAAAAGTCCATTTCATAGGGGATCATCCCAAAGACAGTTACACAAAAAGGTGGGGTGTCAGTGGATTAATGCTTAGGTCAGGAATGCCTGTTATTCCCCCATTCCAACTTACAAAATGAATAGTGATTCTCGAGGTATTTGAACGCGCTCTTGTATTGAGAATGTGATCTACCCTTTGTAACATAATTGAAAACGAATTATTTATGCAAGAATAAGCTAACCTGCTATACACCAAAAGTGTCAAGATTGTACTGTACTCACGCACCATGTTGCCCGAGTTTGGATGTCGCACAGGAAAAGCCCTGACTTTAATTGCTGATAGGTAATGACGTATGTAGGAGGAGGAAGAATATCATGAGACAAAGCCTAGACAACAGTAGACACCCATCCATACCTCTATTATTAAATGCTAAGAAGCCTTGTGTGGAGTGAGCATGGGCACAACTAATGAACCTAGCTGACAAAAACATGTGCTTAAACTAATGAAAAATGCCATTCAAAGCCAAGGACAGTACAAAATACTAAGTATGAATATAGAATACCATATTCAAATGTAACGGAGAATAAATCTCAGGTGTCTGTATTTTTTTATATAGTTTCCTCGGTACAAGTCAAAATATAAGATATATATAGTATATATATATAAGTATATAATAAGTATATAGTATATAAATATATAAAATAGATAAAAATATAATAAGAAGAAAAGAAAAGATAAGTATATACATAATAGATAATACGTAAAGAAAGATAATTAGATAAATAGAAGTAAAAAGAAGTAGTATAGAGTAGTATAGATAGTAGTATATATATAGGATATAGCCTATATAGAAAATGAGAGGAGGTAAGCGGAGATAGAGTCTTCTGCCACTATCCCGGGGGAAATGCGCGAGTGAAATACCCTATACGTAGGAAGCGAGAATAGGGTCTAAGTGATTTATAGATGTTAGGCCAAACAGTTAATTTCCTAGACATTAGTATAAGAAGTATAAGAAGAAGATAAGATTATTAGTATATTAGAAGAAAGAAGATAATAATAATAGAAGAAGAAGAAGAGTATAATATGCAGGAACGAAGATAAATATACAGTTAAGGAAAGTAGTAATAATAGTAATATATAAAAATATAATAAGATATCTTGAGAGAGTAAGGGTGAATAGAATATATATAAATAGATATAAGTACATAACAAATTTAAGATAAGATTATGAAATGAAGAAGAGAAGAAGAAGTAGAGAAGAAAAAGAAGAAGATATAAGATAGAGGCAGTTATAGATATAGGAGGAAAGAAGGATATATAATAGTTGAAGTATAAATGGATAAGATTTATCGTTTATACGTCTTGAGAGGGATCGTTTAAGATATAATCTATTAATTTATTTACATATAATTATTCTTATATAAATTTATTTTTCTAAATAGTACTGAGATATTATTACTGTATTATATAGTATAATAATATATAAACTACTGTATATATACAGAGGGATAATAATGTATCTATTATTAATAAGTTTAAATAATATATAAAGATTTTATAAATAATATAGTTATTATAATATATATATATAGTGATTTATAATAATTATATATCAATGTGTATAGTTATAAGTAAATGTAGACGAAGAGAAAATTATTATGTTTTAGTAATGACTATTCCTCACGTGTGAATAGTTTATTGTTAGATTGTATGTGGAGCATCTATGGAACAGCTTTCTTGAGTTTAAATATTTTAGGAATATATGTTTATAACATAATGGTCGGACATCAGAGAATGCCAGAGACTGTTAGAATTAGCCACCAGTATGTGCATGAGCACCACGTATGGCCGCTGCTCTTTTGGATTACAACTAAATTCTTGGTGAATTTCGTTTAACTACAGACTAATCATGCTTACTGCGTAGGGTCTTTACAACCTATTTTCTTAATTCTTTTGAGTATAAGGCTGATAAGCAGTAGGACCCCAACACGACCCCATATACCTCATTTGAATAATTTCCTCTACTCTTGTGAGATTGTTTATAGTTAGCTCGGACGAAAACTAAAATTCATGCTCCTCGCATCAATATATTGATATGGTATCTATCAAATTTCTAAGGTTCTAATTTTGTGTCAGATGGACAATACTTAGGATGCGAAATTTACAATATTGAAGTGTGCATAATATATTCTATAATAGATACTAGTGATTTTGTAGAACTCAAAACTATGTTTCCGTCATATAAGATAAAAGAGCATTTTGTAGATAAATAAAAACCAAGAGATATACATATATAATGTGTTACGTTCAGATAGATTTCCTATTGCTATGCAATAGTAAGATGATGATAGTATGGATTCAGTCAGGTAAGATTTTATATGGTTCAACAGTAGAGATTGGCGAAATGACCTCCTCTCACAGAGTTGCACTCAAGGCACACATACACGAATGTGTTTGCGTGAACGAGGAATAATAATTTAATGTTTTGAATGGGGTTGACTCTCAGGAGGAATGTCGCTGAGAATAAATCAGTGCCTTGTCGCGCCTTTCTAGCGAACACATTGAATATGAGACTGCGCTGCCACAGTGTATTTTATGAATAGTGGCGAATTGGTTATGGCCTACCTTGACCTAGGAGGAGCACTTGAAGAACTCCGACAATGGAACTGAATAGATGCCTTAGAGTAACATACAACTTAATCAGTCCAAATACAGCACTCTGCTAACACTCTCCGACTCTCCGCCGCCATTAATACAAAGGAGATCTCCCACCCACACCTCAAGCCGGCTCCCATCCGTCTGTGTTTCCATTTTACATCTGTTTGTCCCGTGAACTCTTATGTTGATTTATTCTGATCTGAAAGGTTTATACTTTTCAACCAATCAGGATATGCAGCATAATGATTATTAATGAGCAGAGATAAAGATGGCGTACTGTTTTCTTCCATACTTTTTATTGTCAATATTCTTATTTTATCTGTATTCGCCTCCCTTCGCCTCAGGCATTATCCATCATACCCTACTTCCTCTCCTCAAGTTTCTAACCGGGCGAAAAGAAACGGCAAGTACCAGTTTAGAATGTGTATAATCAAAGAACTTATATATACTAAAATCCATTAGAATAACTCAAGTATTATTGAATGTATTTACAGGAGGAAATGTTGAATATAATTATTATACCAGAAGTATTTTGTAAATATAAGCTCCAACTTAAGAAATATTTAACATTGACAATTATAGCAGTTGTCATTGTGGATGTAGTATATGTACTTCTATAATTAGTATAACGACTTTATTACGAACTACATACTAATATTCATTGAGTTCATAGTAATATATTAGGTTATATCGATAGATTATTAGATACTATCCACATAGATATTCACTCTATATATTCACCGTTATATAATAAGTTAATTGTATAACTATATTAACTCATATATTCTCATATAATCGAACTTAAGACTCCTATTAATAATCACTTATAACTATCTCATATTATAAATAATATAAACTTACTCTATAATAAAGTGCATGATGGAATACTGTATCGTTTTGGTCCCGCGATTTCTACTAGCTCGAATAGAAGGAAATATACAATAAGAATTAAATCTTCAATGTCAGTCTCAAATAATAGTTATTATATAAAACTATATTCTATTATAGATATATCTCACTCTCTTCCTAATACAGCTATCCTATCTAAATTAGACAAATCAAATTTATATATACTTGAGTTAGACATTACTCTATCTCAAAAACACATACAATGAAGTAGATATAAGAATCTCTTAATAAATCATACTCATCAGCGATTAGATTTTGCACTCCTCTATCAATCTTTAACTTCGAAATCACTCTGAGCATCTTACATTCACTAGCCTTCATACACTATTCATAGATGTCTATGTAATGACTTGTGAAATTTAACACTAGCAAAATATACTCTTTGTATGGCCTATCGTAACACATCCATTTTCAGTTATCTTTCCATAATTATATCTCTCTTTCACTCATTATTATTGTATTATTTTTTGTATATGTATTTTTAAAGATTCGATGAATGAAGATGATTCTATTTTCTTTCTATTCTTATTACAGTCATATTACCATATTGTTACTTAAATATATACAAATTCAAATTTCATACAATTTAAGCTATACTTATATGATCATGTACATAGTAATATAAGCTCTAGAACTATTTACATTATAATTTATGTAATTAATTGTCAAATACTCTAATGTTTCAAGATATATTTTTTACATTCAATATTAAAGAATTTTATACAGTGGGGTGTGAGAGGAAAAATAAATTACAATAAGTTGATGATAAATAACTATGTACTCCATATCTGTAATTTTACGTCATATTTTAATTTATAATAAATTACTTAATGTCAAATTGATAGATTGAGCTAGACACAATTAAAATTATTAACTTTTGGATCTTTCATGCTTTTATTGCAAGTTTTATTTTTAAATGCTTTACTAGTGGAAAGTCCATCGATGCCTAATGCTTTTAGGAAAACGCTTGAGGTCTATAAAAAACACTTATAAGGATTGCTCTAACAAGAAAGTAACACAGGAGTGACCCCGCAATTTTATTACTTTTCAAGTGAATTGAAACATTCCGCACAATATCATTTATCAAGAGTAATCACGAAATCCTAAGTTACTAACTTATTATAAAAAATTATGAGTAAGTGATATTTTGACTCATCGTTCTATCTTAGTATCTACTGAGTTGGATTAAAGCCCTAGCATTCTAGCTCTGTCAAAGCTTAAGCGATACTGTTATTTTCTATTAGGAACACTCACATCATACTCACAAGCACTCTAATAATTAATGACTACTTTAAACTACACTACAAATAATATGATATATTCTCTGACTCTATATTAATAAATACTACCATACCTATATCAATCTAATACTAATGTGAGAGAATTATACTTTAGTGAACGAGTGTGTGAGCGGTTGATTTTTAACATCGAGGTTGATCTTTTTTAATTGTTCCTCACGCGCAGTACTTTATATAGTGTTATTTTTTAAGTTAATGTATCATAGTCATAATTGTTATGTGTGTGGTATGTTTGTATTTAGATGTTGATAGTGAATAATTTGTCTCAGAATAGTTTGATAAATATAGGACCTTGTTTGAGTTAAGTAGAAGAGTACGGATGAGCCTTTATCTGGGTAAGGACATATAGTAGTCAGTCCTGACGTTTCTATCTCCAGATTTGGGTTTGCGTGAGCAATTGTAGTTGTCCCTTTCTATCGATCACGATGGCACTCCTCGTATCATCAGAGTGTGAGCAATTAGAACAAGTGTTGGTTATACTTCTCGCACCTTCCTGGTCCCGAATGAGCTGATCCTTCTTCTGATTCTTACGAGCCTTTATGTCTATTGCACTATTTTGGTAGTTCTTATAATTACTTGTAAATCGTAGCTGAATTCTAGTGCTATGAGAGAAGCGTTTTCTCAGTTTTGAGCAGTGAGGTCATTTGTGTGCTCTATTTGTTTAAACTAATTCTATTTGTGGTATCAATTATCTCTCATCTGGTTTAAGGGCATGTTGTCCCGCCATATCCGGTTACTTCACGCTGCATCACTAATTTCTATCTAAGTGTTTACATCGGAGTAAAATACGTTATTAGTGGGGTTCTCGTGTGGTAATTTTAAATAAATGCTATACGACTAATCTCATGTATTAGATAATATGCAAATGAGGAAGTAGATATATTACTCCTCACTCAGAGTCACTTACAACCCTTTATCATTCTCATACGTTATATCATCAATATATTTCATAAGAATTTATATGAATGAATCGCTCAGATTCATTAAAATTCTTAAAGCTCACCTAATAAGATAATTCAATACAGCCGTAAACAGAGATCTCAGTAATTAAATCTCTCTATACGTCTGAACGGTCAATGGTTTCGTATCATCTATGACTACTGAATAATTATCACCCTGTGAATAAGTAAAAGACAATTGATTACTCCGCATCACGTAAAAAATACATTATAAGACAAATCATTGGGTAATCTCAGCTATATATACGCTACCCTCGAATCTATGTGATTTCGTTAAGTCTTTCTTTTCTCTCACAACTTAAAACAAAAGAGACCCTCGTCAATTCTCGTCATCTATCGCCTATCTCTGCTCGATACTTTGCTCATCTCAGCGACATAGCCTCGAGGAAATATTATATTAAACAAAATATCCCACATCATTCACTCTCTCTCGTTTCACTTCTAGATTTAGCCAAAAATTGGAAATGATTATAATAGTAGTTTTATTTACATTAGCAGATCAAGCGCCTCGCAGTTAATCCCTACACCCACACTGTATCAATCAATGGCTTCACACAAATACCTTTTCCCATAGATATACTTCACCTAGCCATTCGTAACATTATAACATATAAAGCTTATGAACACTTACCACATTATACATTTCATTTTACTTGATAAATAATCATTTGAGAGATCCCCCTAGAAAACAACAGATATAATAAGTGGACTCTTCATTACTTCTCTCCTATATCTGAATAATCTTCAACAAGTACTCCTATTATAAAAACCCATCTTACTTCTATTATATACTACAAATCTCGGTACTACAGTGCGTCCATTCTCTTTCTCTATTCTCTATTCTCGATCTTATTCTCAATTGTGACTCTACCTATTTCACTATATACTATAATAGCTAACCTAATATCAAATATATATTACGAGACGAATCTATAGTTTCTATCATATTATTATACAATTATCACTGCTAATATAAAGCCACTTTCACAATTACTCTAAGATACTCCGATAATGCAATTGGTATTATATTACAATTAGATATGCTATACTTCCTATAGTCTCCATCTACATATATTAACTCATTCAATCACAACTCAATTCATCCATGTTATACTCTGTACAACCCTCCCTATAAACCCGAATAAATATTAGGATTCTACAAATCTGACTTTCTCTCCCGTCTCAACATGTTCTAGACCAATTACTTACTATAGCAACGGAATGTAACCTACACTCGAAACTCTCTAGCAATTAATCAGCGACCCAGAATAATAAATCCTTACCACAATACTATTTAACTAATCTTAAGTATATACAAAATGACTTAGTATAATATGAGCTACTCCTCTCTCTACCCGCATAAGCGTAAATTTTCACCAGTCCGACTCCACCGAATCCAGACCTATAACACGAATACTATACAATAATCCAAATTGCTCGCCTAATAGCGCGGAATAATCTCATGAACGTTTCTCGTCTAAACTTACACTTATCATATATACTTAAGAGAACCAATTTTTCCTATCACCTATATACAATATAAATGAATGGTAGAGAGTTAAGGATGTATTAATCGAGATTCAAAAATATGACACTTCAGTCAATCTGATGGAGATCCACAGAATTCTCATACAAAATATTAGTAGTAATCGCCTCCGACATTGTGAAGTTTTCGCTCGCAACGATCTGCTAAAGCAAACAGTGTATAAGCTCGGATTTTAGTATCCAGCTCTGCTCACATACTACCGTTGTAAGTGATGTGTGAGGAGCAGTGTTCTACTCCCCTCTCTAAGAGAGTATTTATAGTATTAGCTAATTGCTACACAATTTCACTGAATATAATTGTTATACACTTCCCGCACCTCATATTATACAGTCTAGCTAATACACCCCTAATTCCCATTTGATTTAACAACGAAGAATCATGTCAGAGAGAAAAATTAGACCCGCCGGAGCAGAGTCAGTGTACCACCAGGCTTATTGCTATAGCGCTTAATCAGATTTCGAAAGTGAGTGTTATAGTGATCCTAACTATCGCTCGTCCTACAACTCTCTCTCTCTCAGACACGAATATAGAGCACTATCTCCTCATCTTGTGATATGCTCTGCTCGACTGCTTCACCTAGATTATCTCTCTCTTTGCCCCTTATTTCGTCAGCTTCTAGATGTTGTTGAATTGTGACGCAAAAAAGACCTGTTAGCAATGCCTATCCATGCTAGTTAAATTATAATCCGCTCGCATTTGTCGGAAGCACACGTCGTATGTGAATGATTATATCAGAGTAATATTAGGTAGTTCAAACTTCAAATTAATGTATAGAAGTACTAAATAATACAAATCGATTCATCAATTAATGTTCTTTTAATCTACACATCTGATCTTACCAGCGAGTTTGATAATATATATAGAGCCTCTAGACAGTAGTATCTGATAGCTCATAAGAAAAGTTATTACGCAGTATTTCATTTCATGTAGATTAAATTTACATAAATCAAGGGAGCAAAACCGAAGTTTTTAAGGTAGATTACCTCGGTTTTTTTTATTGGGGGGGGAGTATCTTTTTTCTTCTACGAGATGTGAATGATAGTTTAACTAATTAGATAATGTTGGATACTATTACAGTTATACAATATGTTTTATTCTTCGATGTCAATTATGTATGATAATATTTCAATACTATTACATAATGATTAATTAATATATGCCTTAATATTATTTATATCATAAGTTCATACTCTGAATAACTTTTTATTAATGAAAAAAAGGAGTAGAGTTATTTTAGAAATTTTATGATATATTTTCGAGTACCCTTTGATCCACGCTTGAGCTTTATTAACTTAAATGAAGTACATGAGACTTTTGAGTTAGATATTCATACCTGTTTGTGGTAAGTCTCTTAGTATTTTATATATTTTTATATATTGTAAAAAGTATAGTATATTTATGATATAATTAGAATTATAATTGTAATTTGTTGAATTTGTTTTATAATAAAAGTCAGCTTTATAAGATATATTATAATAACTTGAAACATGATAGACCGCATATATGATTAGAGTCGGGTGCTACTCGTGCTTCTGGTGGCGACTGGCAAGGGGGACTGGTCTCTCCTCTGGCCCACTCGGATCGAGCCCCCTAATGAAAATATATGTGTTCCTTAACTTCATTTTTAGGGGCTCGAATCGATGGGGACGAGGGGCGATTCCCCCCCCCGTCGTCGACGTTATTGGAGTGGTCCAGAAAGATCCGGATGCCTGGTATCTATGTGGTGTACTGTCTGGGGTGTTCGTTAGTTTTTAAATATAAACTTTTATATTATATATATTAATATTATTATATATATTATTATATATTTTATATAATTTTATATTTATATTATATATATAATATTAATATATATTATATATATATATTATATATTTTATAATATATATATTATATAGTATATTATATTATAAAAAAAATCGCAATCGTTGAGCTACGAATTTTTTCATCATTAAGTTTAATAATTATAGGTTATTTGTTATGCCTAATCCTTCTGTAAAACAGTGGTTGTCGCTGTCGTGTAAGGCGTGATTGATATATTTACTTCTGAGGCTGATAAGGAGGTTATGTTTGTAATCTGTTTACTTTCTTGATGATGGTTGAATTGATTTATACAACTCTAATAATTTGAATGATCTTGATATACTCTAGGATCTAAGATAGTTTATCCCATTTATCATGAGTTTCAAGACCAGTTAGAATATGTGCGAAACTGACCTAGACCCGACACCTTCTTTATACAACGTACTTACTCATTTCATTGCATACTATTAACAAGTTTTCAACTCATTATAAGCTTTAATTTTGTAATGCTTAACTTAAATGGTCAGATGTTACCGTATATATTAAAATTCTCTTAAGACCTGTGCACCTGTATCTTTAATTTGTTCTTCGTAAAACTATAATAGATCAAAAGCTAATGATCGTTACATTTTTAGACATTGTCTTCTCAGTCTTTTCTCTCATCAACGGGCTGGGTGAGAGTTGACTCAGTATACGAGAATAAAGAAACTTGAAGAAGGCACTTAGGAAGTTTGAAGATAATTCCTTATATAGATAGTTCCGATATATCTAGATATGGTCTGTAACATTATGCAAAACTATTCCTACCTCTCTTTACATAGCTATTTATTAGACTCAACGTGGGAAAGTTTACTTGACTATGAGTTTTACTAGAAATAGGAGAAGTGAGTTTTAAATGTGTGATATATTTTGAGTCTTATAATTTTGGTAACTATTGAATAGTGGGAAATAAGTGACAATAGAAACGAAGGCGAGAGGGATAATGTAGCTAGCAGTACAGAGAAGGTTTTTTGACATTTTGGATCATTGTTTCGAGATATAAACTAGAGCGAAGTATATTCATTGACATAAACTTTTAGTAGTGTTTCTTCTACTAGTACCTATATCATGAAGATAATTTTTGCTTCAAGAAGCATTTTAAGATAAAAGAAATTTGTGATTTAATGACCAGAATTAGTTATTTTAGCTTTTATAAGCTTTGAAGGAAGGTGAAAGGTGAAAGTCGAGTCAGTGTAAGCGTTAACAAGGCGTAAAAACAGAAAAATCATGTAAGGGTTACAAGAATGGGATCTGAAGAGAATATTGTTTTTGTATTTCGTTACGAGAAAAATTCAATTCAATTGCTGGGAAGAGAACTATGTTAACGGAGACTGACCTTTTGTTTGTGACTAAATAAGAAGAATAAAGTTATAGTTAAGGGCGATATTTACAATTGTGATATAACTTTGATCAGATAATTTGTAATAGTTCAATCATAAGTAGATTGATAGAGAAGTAATTATAAGTAATATTATATTATAATGTATTAAAGTTATTTAAATATATAAGAATTAATTAAGAATTGAGGGAGTTATATATAAATTAAAAGTAAGGGACTTATCAAAGATAGATTATGAATTGATGCTACCTTCAAACTTTAAAAAAATGAATGGATTAATGGGTGCAATGAGTTAAGTAATGGAAGGGCGGATATGCTAACGTAGCGGTATCAACTAAGGTGATTCCGAATTACAGTTGGATTACTTCTTCTTTTTTGGCTGGGAAGGGAGGAAGTGGGCATCCTCTATTTATTATTAGATGCAATACTGGATGGTATTGCTCGCATGACCGATATGGAGATAGGGTTGTATCGCGCCAAATGTCCGTACGATAATATTTAGTTGGTGTGCTAATGTATGAATGCGTTCAAAGTGGTTATATAAGGAGACAATTCTCTTGCGGAATTCTCTCAGCAAAGAGGTGTGCCTCCAGATATGTAAGTTGAACGTCACCATGTCATTAGGTATGGCTCTCTCGAGTGTCCAGCTCGAAAGTCCTAAAAGTCTACTCCTCTCTCATTGGTACCTCGGAACCTAGTGAATAATAAAAAGGTGCAAAGTCCGGCTACTGCCATGATTTGCAGATTTTCAAATGCCGTGAATCAGTACATATTGGATATTGATATGATTCTGATATATAGATTTTTATATAATATATATTAATATAATATAATATAATAGATATATATAGATAGTATATATATGAATTATATATTTAATATTAGTGAGTTATAGTAATCTGTTACTATGTATATTGTATGGATAGATATTAGTTATTAATATTATATATGAAGGGAGTAATATGAATATTATTACTATATATAATGATACTTATGATAGGATATAGTAAGGTATGATAGATTATATATAGTTAATATATTATTTATATATATAATATTTTTATATTAGATTTAATTTAAGATAATAATTTATATATTATATATGAATATAGTATATTAATTTGTGGATGTATATGATATTTATATATAGATTGAATATTTAGATAACATTGTGTGAGTGCTCAGGTATGTACACTAGATGAGCTAAATATAATACATGTTATAAAAACTCTCATGTGTGATAAGTATGTGATATAAAACATTAGAAATTCTCTCTCACTACTCCTCGATTTGAGTGGTTTTAATCTTGACCTTTAGTTATAATTGTGTGTAGCTCCATTATGTTGATATTTATAATATATTACTTATATGGATTTTTCAATTTTATATATATTTAATATATATTAATACTCAATAAGTTATTGTAAAAATTCAGCCTCATATATCATGACAATTAACAATATGAAATTATATGTCTGTGTGACTGGTAAATATGAGAATCTGCCGTATAATCTATTATATTAAATTAAAATGAAAATGTAAATAAATAACGAGTCTTTGAGGTTAATTAACACTCATTATTAGGTAATTATGTGTCGATTATTGATATGAGTGATATTATTTTAGTGTGGGGTGCCACCTTATTTCTAGTGGTAGATAAGCGTATGTGTTATTGTGTTTTGTGTTCGAGCAATGGCTGGGATAGGTTGGTGATTGACTGACACGCCTTTACTATCTATATAAATTGTTAGCTGTCTAGGATGCTATTTAAGTCTCACTCAAAGGTTGTTGTTAGATAAAATGTCGCTATGGCAGGAAGGATCCAAAGAGTCAATGTCTATTATAACTAATATGTACATTTGCATGTGTTAATTAGGTGAGCGGATGGTGGAGTTAGGACAGTAGAGACTCGTTAAGTAAAACGGACGGGATTGGGTGAGGGGGGCTGATCAGGTTTGAGGAGGGGCGGGTGGGTGGCTCCCCTTAGTTTGGGACAGACTGTAAATAATGCAAGTGTTGTGGTGATATAATTTCTTATGTGTGGCTTATATGGTCCAATAAACACATAGATTCTGTCGAATACTAAATCAGTCGATGCGTATAGAAACCTGGAGGCACAATTTCGTTCCGTGGAAAGGTGTAGTGAGAGAAGAAAATTTGACAACTTTTTTTTTCTAGATTAATGCAGCAGCTCAATAATGGTACATATTACTCTCAAAATAGGTTTATGTTGTCAAAAAAATTAGACTGCAAGTACTAAAAGAGAGCCGAATGTGCAGCCTAAATTAAACGGTCTAGTTTGGGGAGTCGGCTTTTCATCAACAACAACTGTTGTTTTCGAAACAACAAAAAATGTTTTTCATCGAATAAGGCATGTTTTTCAAAAAAAAAAAAAAACATTTGTATTTAATACATGAAAAATTATAAACTCTTTATCCTCTTAATGAAAATTACTTTAACTTTAACCTTATCTATCAAACTTTAACCTTTAACTTTAGGTAATTGAAAACAAGGTATGGGTCTTTCATGCTGCTATATTTAATGGATAACTGTTTCAAGTTTTTGAAAATGTTTATGGTTACTGATTGTGCGTGACTAATGTTTCATCGAGGATTTGAACGTTCTTAACTAACGAAGATTCTGTCTTGTTTGTTACCTTTTGCTTGTCTTAACTCTGTTGCATTTTATCTATTTCTTTTAGATTTCAATACTTCTATGCCTGTGTACTATAACATTTGACTTTTTGTATAAGATGTTAATTGCTTTAATCTCTTCTTCTTTTTCTTCTTCTCTTTTCTTAGTTCTTCATTCTTCATTTATATGTTCTTATTCATCACACCTCATGATTATGAAGCTTATATCTTTTTAACTTTTTCTAACTTTTTCATTTTAATATTAATTTGATGATACAAATGTATTGTATCTTATATCTTTCATATTATATTTATATCCTGATTTTAAATACTTATTCTATCATCTCTTCTTATGTTTTTCATTCTTTTATATTTCTTAAATCTTCAATAACTTAGTTAGTTAGATTTCCCCTTAACAACTTGCCATATTTAAAATACTTTTCAATTGAAATGTTAGATTTACTTTTTTTTATTATATTTTCTTTCTTGATTTTTTCTCGCTTTTTTCTTCTCGTTTCCTTCTTCTTTCAAATGATTTCGTTATTTGATTTAAAAAGAGAAGAAATATTTTAAACCTAGAGGCATGGGAATTTTAAAAAGCAAATTAAACAGAAACTGATATGAAATATGAGCAAGACAAACTGAAGCAATTAAGTGGATGTGCTTTATATTTTCGGTTCCTTCATATGATAAATGTTTATATGAATAAATAGAGCCATCTGATTGTTAATTAGATATTATCATTATTAATAGTATTAATATTATTATTATTATTTATTTATATCCACAAAATTTAAATTGCTTCTTTCAATATTTAATATCTGATACTTGAGTTTAATGTTAGTTAGTAAAAAAAGAATTTGTTAAAGTTAAATGCTTAATTCAGATTACTAACTTAAAGTGTACCCCTTCTTAAGGAAACAAGAATAAAAGGGCAGATGATAAATGAGATATTATTCTATCATGTGATATCAAAATTAACTATCTAATATCAGTAATTTTGTGCCTTTGGTATACTTTTTCAATATTATACAATTTTTAAAAATATTTTATACAAATATGTCCTATCTCCTTTCTAGTTTCAAATTTTCAATGCTTTACAATTTTTTTCTAAACATTGTTTAATATCATTTACCTTCTATATATAATACTTTGTATATTTTTCTTAATGCCTGGAAGTACCTAATAAGGAATTCTTTAAAAACTTTATCAGGATATGCCCCATATTTCCAAGGTAATTCTTCAACTTTCTTGTTTTTTATTATTTTGGTGTTTGCTTCAAAATTAGCTTCCAAGGTTGTTATAATGGGAAACTTCCTAAACCGACAGGTTCAAGTTTCATACCTAGCGTTTTGCTGTGTCGATTTTGCATGGATACCAGAGTTTTCAGAATGAAATCTATCAGTAAATTTATTATTATGTCATTCATGTTCAAAATCTGATATTTTCGTTCTTTGAAGAATCTGATAATGATTTTTTAAATGTTTATTATTGTAAATAAGTGCCTTATTATTATTTTATTAATTATTTATTATTATTATTATTATTATTATTAACAACCCTGTCAAGTTTATGCTGTCATGCAGATTGTTAATGTTAATCAAATTCCATGTGTTGAGTTTGAAAATGTAAGTGTTTTTCTTCTGTTATGTACAGTATTTCACAATTCATTTTATTCCTAATATAATTAATCTCCATTGAGAGGCCTTTTATCTACTTAACTATTGCTGCCTTTTCTTTGTTTTATTTTTTAGCCTTACGAACACTACCTAGGTCCCTTTTAAGGGCTGTAAGATAAATAAGTAGAGAATTGAAAGATTAGAACTCTTAATTTCAGTACCAATTACTCACTCAACTACTTCACATGGGGGTGGTGGTAGCTTTTTTACTTATTTTTGAGATTGCACTGGCTTGTTTTCTGTATAGTTAGGTGTTTGTGTTAGTTCTAAAATGATAAAAGTGGCTAGTGGATCAGAAATTTCTTGTAGAATTTATCCAAGTGATTAAAATTGCTTTTGTGTTACATTTGTGGTTCTTTTGTTTTCAAAGCAAAAAAATGTATCATTAACAATTTATGAGTACATTTTGTCATTACCTTAAAATTGGATAACCAACACAAGAAATGGACTCAGCATGTTGTGTACAACAAGTGTGCTGAAAATCTTCTGTATCGGATCAAAGACAAATTTCAATCAATACCGTTTGGTATTTCAATGATAAATAATAGGTCATTAAAGGAAGAACTACATCAATGACTGTTATTTATGAATGTGCACTTTAATGAGGTTCATCAAGAACAATAAGGATGCCATAAAACAGCCTAATGATCTCCAATCAGCAATGAGAAGAGTCACCAATACCTTCACCACAGAAACCTTGAACTGTCTTTTAACTGCTGTCTATACTCTAATTAGGAGAAAAAAAAATCTTTTTACCACTGATTCCCCTTGCAGATGCAATCTTCAAACGAAGAAAAGACCAAACACCATGGCCTTTAGGTCAAAATTTTTGAATTTATTTTAGGTTTCACTATAGAACCATGAGTGAACATTTAATCTGAAAACTAAGGAAAAAGATATAATAGTCTTTAGCAACAATCTTTACTTGTATAGAACTGTGAAAAAGAATCCATCTCCTTTTTTTACAAAATGAGTGAGGATGTTGTTTATTGTAGCAATGCTCAAGGTCTAATCAAGATATTAAGAGACAACAATTACATTTCGTCCAAATACCATTTAATCATTGACTCCTTCAAAAGAAGTTTGAAGGTCGTACTACTGCATAATGGAAATATGGAAATAATAACACTTTCATACTGTTTTCCTAACAGAAACATTTGAAAATATAAGAAATCTGCTTGAGAAAATGAACTACTCTAAGCATAATTAAGTAGTTTTTGGCGACTTAAAAAATGCTGGAGTTTTGCTGTGTCTACAAGGCTGGTATGCAAAGTTTCCTTGTTTTCTTTGCTAATGGTACTGCTGAATACACAATAAGCATTGTATTATCAATGAATGGATTAAAAACAGAATTGGTGCTAGGTTCCAGAAATGTTAGCAGCTTACCTTTATTTGTGAAGTCTGAAAAATATTAGCTTTTGTTATCTTGTTAAGAAATTTCCACTGGTATAAGATTCAAAACGTAAGCAAGTCGTTTAATAGTAAGTTGATGTCGTAAGTTGATGTGCAAAGCTAATTTCTTTAATCTTGTGAATGATGAGGAAAACCCTGCAAGGTCTGTATTTGAAAATGTAGCTTCTAAGTTTTATAGAAACTATATAAAAACCAAAAGTACAAAGAAATTATGGGGTATATGTTGGAGAAATTCCACATACTTGTTTGTAACATGAGCATAAAGTTGCCCTTTTCATTTCTCACCTTGATTAATTCCCAGAGAATTTAGGAACACAGAATAAGAGGGTGAGAGGTTCTGCCAGGACACTAAGGAAATGAAAAGAAGGTATCAAGGGTGATGGAAACAAATATGATAACAGACTATTGCTTGGATCTTAAAAACACACCTCAGAAGGTGAATATACAGTATATGGCAGTTAAGAAAGCTTAAGATTCAGGGAACCGAATGGTGAACATAAGTTTATGCAATTTATTCTAAACTCACTTAATTAGAATTATTAATACATTACACTTTATTTGGGTGATTGGGTAGGTTTCATTATATCTATACAATAACAATATCGTACTTATTGCCTTTCTAATTTCATTATATCTATAAAATTACAATATCATATTTATTGCCTTTCTGATTTGCATGGCATGATAAGAGATGTGTAGTTTATAATAATATAGTCCCTTACTCACTTTTCTATTTTATTAGTTTCAAAACCATCGTTTTTGTTTTTACATATGATATTACATATACATAGGCAATTTAAAACTAGGAAAATAAATTAAATTAGATAGATATTTCTTATGTATTTGTACATAAAGTTTTTGTATAAAATTTCTGATTAATATATACAATTTTCAATGTTTATTTGCTCATTATGACAAATTCTTACGTGGTACAAGAACATTAATTTTTTTAAAAATTTTCACTCAAAAATATATAAAAATCAATTTAAATTACATTACCAGATAAAAATGGAAAACATGCAGGGTTGTATTATTATTATTATTATTATTATTAGTATTAGTAGTAGTAGTAGTAGTAGTAGTAGTAGTAGAAGTAGTAGTAGTAGTAGCAGTAGATATTTATTATTATTTCAGTATTATTTTTGATTATTCATTATTATTATTATTATTATTATTATTATTATTATTATTATTATTATTATTATTATTATTATTAAGCTTGAAGGAGTATGTGCTATGGGTTCTGTTAGTAAGGTCTTGGCTTTTATAATAATTTTGCGTTTAATTATGTCCTTTAACTGCTGTCTATACTAAACATCCATAGATTTAAGGCTAATGAAGGTGTTAATTTAAAATTCCCTTTAAACTTGAATTATATTTATTCTTTTATATTTATCCTTTCTCCTACTTTACCATTTTGGTCACAGTTCTTTTCATTAGATTCCTTATTATGAGATTATGAAGTGTGATGTTCCTTTTGCTATACCTTCTTTTCATAGTTTTTTTTTTTTTTACCACCGCTCACGAGCAGAGCCCTATTCAAGAAGGGGTTCTTAAAGCATTGAAAGTGTCGTCATCAAACGCAGATAAGCACAGACGCAGGCCTTAAAGTTAGGAAGATTAAATTTAGCAGGAAACACAGAAGATGGAAGAGAATTCCAAAGAACAGAAGTGGCTGGAAAGAGGGAAGCACCACAGTGAAACAAGCCTGGAGTTGCTAATGTCTACACAAAAATCGTGTGCAGTGCACCTCTTGTGCTACGAGGGAGTCGTAAGAGAGGTGGCACGCGAGCGGTCAGCTCCCATGAACAGTTGCCGCTATGGTTCCTATATACAAGAAACAAAGCTCCAACATCGCGTCGCAAAGATAGTGTGTCAAGTGAATTGGAAAATACACAGTTTATAACCCTTTTGTCCTTTGACTCGAACCTGTCCAAAAGACGGGTGAAACCAGAGCCCCCCCCCCCCATATATGAGAGCAGTACTCCATACACGGATGGATGAGACCCTTGTATAGTTGGAGTAACTGAGAAGAGGAAAAAAGAGTCATGTATTCTAAATAGAACTCCCAGCTACTTTCAGGCTGCCCTAGCAACCATTGTGATGTGAGGTTTCCAAGACATTTTTTTTGTGTATGTTTATATTGTCAATAGGAGAGACGAGAGAACCATCGATGTGGCTATGATGTGAGTTCCTCTTTGGTTTCCTTCTTGGGCGTTGTACCATGTAGGGTGGTGAGCATTAAAGTCACCTCCCATTATGAGGTTCAGAAGGTGGGAGATTTTGGAGAGGTTTGGTTTGTAATTTCTGGTGAGGTGTGATGGGAAATGTAGAGTTTTATTAGATTCTGTGGGTTTTTTGTTTATCATTATTGTGAAGGATTGTGTTTTTGTGTTGTCGTCGTTTAATGCCATTGCATTTTGTAAGGTGGTGTTTGTGTGTGGTAGAGAGTTGTGTATAAGGTTTAGTAGAGTGTGGTTTTGGGGGATTTGGGGTAGTGGCAACATGGCATCATACCAATAGAATTTGTTCGGATAGTTATCGGGT
>JABUQX010064148.1:35000-47500 GCA_015478945.1 Trachelipus rathkii
AACTCCACTACTTTACATCTCCCTCTCAAAAACACCTCCTTAACTTTCCTATTTTTTTCTGACGGTTCTAAACGTCTACCTGTTGACAACATAAAAATTCTTGGTCTGAACATAAACAATAAATTATCTTGGAAACCTCAATAATGCACAATGGTTGCTAAGTGGCCTCAAAAAACTGGGAGTTCTGTTCAGGTTGCGGGAAATTTTTTTTCCTCTGCACAGCTACTCCAGTTATATAAGGGCATTATTCGTCCTTGTTTGGAGTATTGTTTTCACATCTGGGGGGGGGCTCCGGCTCCACCCTTCTTTGGATAAGGTTGAGTCTAAAGCTAAGAGACTAATTAACTGTCACCTACTTCTAACTCTCCTGACCCTCTATCTCTGCGACGTGACGCTGGTCCACTATCTCTTTCTATAGGTACTACAACGGAAATGCTCAGGGGAGTTGACCTCTCATATTCCGCCTCCATTGCGTCGCCCTCGCAATACAGGGGTGCCATGTCCTTGCATGAATTTTGAGTGAGCATTGCAAATCCCAGACTCGTTCGTTGTCGGTGCCTCCTTCTTTCCAGCCACTTCTGTTGTGTGGAACTCCTTGCCATCTCCCCTGTTTTTCCTACGTGTATTTAATCTTCCTCTCTTAAAAACCCACGTCTGCGCTCGCCTGAGAGATATTTGCGTTAGGTTTGGCTTGTGGGTGGGCTTTTTCCTGTAATTTTATTTCCTACCTCTGCTCTAAGGTTAAGAATATACTTATACTACATCATCTGTAAAAAAAAAAAAAAAAAAAACAAAAAAAAGAAAAAAAAAAAAAAAAAACAAAAAAAAAAAAAAAACAGTATCAGATCCCCTTTCAAGATCCCCCCCCACAAGGGGATTTTAAAATGTTTTTACACATTTTAACGAACTGTGAGTGGGGTGTTAACCAGCATCTAAAATCTTTGTTTACTGAGTTGTTGCTTGGCGAACTTGTTGGTCCCCGAATCGCACCCTGTGTGACGCCTTAACCGATCGGGGCGGGGGAATCTGCAGAGGTCACTGTCAGATGAAAATTGCCTTATTTCTTCTGGGAGATAGTAATTTTGCAGAGAAAATGTAAGATTCCTTTTAGCTCCTCGTTGTTCTAGGGTAACACGCTTGGCATACCACCTGCGAGGGTTTGCGGGTTGAAACTCAACAAGGGAGTTTTAATTGGTTCTTAAAACCATTTTAACGAACTGTGAGCTGTGTTTAACAGTTCAAATTTGTTACTGATATATATATTATATATATTAATATATATATTATTATATTATATATATATATATAATAATAATATATAATATATATATATATAAATATATATATAGTATATATATATAGATATATATATATTTATATATGATCAAATATATATAATATATATAATATATAATATATATATATATATATGTATATTTATATATATAATATATATATATTATATATATATATATATATATATATATATATATATATATATATATATATATATATATATATATATACAGTTATATATATATAATATATATATATATATATATATATAATATATAATTATATAATATAATCATATATATTATATATATATATATATATATTATATATATATATGCTCATCTAACTTTTTTTTTTTTTCCCAAGATGGGAGATAAGGAGGGCGCTATACAACTAGCATCGGAAAAGAAAGCAGTAAGGATAGGAGTATGTTACAATGTCGATACTTTAACAAAAACGGCGCACATAAGAGAATAACTAAAGGAGGAATAGAGGATAGAGATCGGAGTGGCGTACGAAGCGACGAAGGGTGGTTGACAGAGGGTGAGAGGATGTGAAGGCTAGGATAATAAAGCCCAGCTTTACGCTGCCCCTCTGTACCATTAATTAGTGAAAAACTCGTCCACAGACATGAAAATCCAACCCTAGAGGCTTCATGGGAACGCAACGGACCCTCATATGGTAAATCGTTCATGTATGGGGTTCACCCTTGGCCACGGTGGGCAAGCCATGCCCCATGACAAGAAACCCCGCCATTCTCTCCTAATATGCACCTTTATTCTCGCCCTCTTTGCCAACCTCACATTTTCTCCTTCAGACATTCGTTCACCGACTCGCAATCACTTTCTCTTCGGTCTCCCGCCCGGTCGTTCCCAACACCCTCTCCACTATACATCCGCTAACCAACCGACTATCATTCATCCTTTCCAAACTGACAAAACCATCCTCAACATACTTCATTTATCTTTCATTTACCCTTTCTCACAACCACACAACTCTCTAATACGTTCATTCGCTCATTTTATTAATTCCTTTCACACACCTAACAGCCCCTAAGATTGTCCATCAGAACACATTGAACTTTAGATCTATATCTTCTTATTCAGACCATAGTTCTACTACCATACACTTAAACACAGGTAAACAACAGACACCTCATGTAAACTCTAGCGCACTCAAGACTTAGTCCCTTTACATTCACCAACGATTTAATTGCACCAGCCACCTTCCTGCCATTCACAACTTTCTACTATACTCTGCATCATCCGTTCCTTCTCATCCAACACAATACCCTAAATATTTAAACTCAGACCATTGTTCAGCTGCTTCACCATCTAACATAACTTCACACTGAGGAATGTCCCACTCACAAACCATAACCTTACTCTTATCTACGTTTACTTTCAAACCCCTCATTTTACAATACCCTGCCAAATCTCTCCTACCAATCCTCTCAAACTCTCTTCAGATTCGCCACACAGAACCAAATCATCCGCATCTAATAGGTAGGGCACCTCCACTCATCTCCATTCTCCATTCTCCAACACCATTTCCTGCCATCCCACCTCGAATTCTTTCATACCCCATCCATATACAAATTGAATAACAAGGAGACATAACACAAAACGCTGTCTCACTCCGCTATTATCCTAAACCAATCACCATGACACTTTACTCTTACACACGCTTCACTATCGTCAATACATACTTTTGAAATTCCATCAGAAGCCTACCACACCCCATATATCACTAATACCTGCCATAAAGCTTCACTATTAACTCTATCATAACGCCTATTGTAAATCATGAAACCTAAAATATAATTTATTCTTCTTCTCCTCATTTTCTCTCCATCATTTGTTTCAATGTAAGATATTTGATCACACATCCTCTACCACTCCTACACGCGCACCTTGTCTTCACCAATCAGTCCCTCAGTTCACTCGACGCACTCTTTCGACCAAATACCAGCATATACCTTCCTACAACACTCAATAACCTTATTCCCCTATAATTTCTACAGTTCCCCTTTTCTTCCTTACCTTTATATAAGAGTAACTGTACCGCTCTCCTCCAATCCCTTTGGAACTTATACCCCCATAAACGCTTTATTACACAGCTTCCAATCCCATCAATCACCATCTCGCCTCTCCTCTGATCATTTCACTAGTAATTTCATTCTATACTGCAGAATTACTATTCTTCAACTTTCTCACTATACCCTTTACCTCCTCCTTACCTAATAACCTCATCCCCAAATACCTATTCCTTCTTGCACCATCAAAAACACACACACATTCACTAAAACCTCATCATTACTGTTAATATTGTGCAGATTTTTCGAAGTGTTCTTTCCACACTCCCCTACATCATTTTCATCAGTTACAAAAGCCCTCCCAATTCATTATTCTAAGCAAAATTCCCCCTATTCTCATTCTTTACCATTTCGCGCTTCCTTCCAGAAGAGCTTGCCTATTCCTTTGTGTAAGTCCCCATTCATCTCCTTCCAAACTGTTCATTTACTCTTTTTTTCCTACGAATGCACCTTTTAGTATTTCTTTTTCCTCCTTATTTATAACTTCAAGCATCTTTCTTTTGAAACTTCAATCATTTGGCTTTTAGTACATTCACCACGCTTCTTTTTTTTACTTTTAACCGCTTTCATCAACTCTTCATAGTCCACCATTCGCTGTTAACATTCTTACTTCCTACTTTTAGCACACATTCACACACTTCCTTTGCACTACTAACAATTGGTTCCTTCATTTGCCCCCAGCATTTGTTCAGTATCAAAAATCGTTCACATTCAACGGATTTACTAGCGAGCGCTCTTCATACTTATCCTTATTGTCTTGTTTCACTTAACTTCCTCACTCTTTAAATTTTACCTACTTCCTTCGCTATCACCTTCCTGCTCCATCGCAAGCCCCAGCTAATTTAATTTTAACATAGAACAATATAATGATACCGATAATCCATTCCTAAACCCCTCACTGATTAAACATCCAAACACATAACTTCAACATCTCCTTCTTCACCAAACACAACTCAATCATACTTTTCCACTTCGATTCCATCTCTGCCTACACCAACTCTAGTATACTTATGGATACTCTTGTGTTTAAAGTAAAGTATTACTTACATACATACCTCTCTCTTCACAGAATCAATCACCTTCCTGACCATTCTCATTTTCTCCGCCACCCCAAAAACCACACTGTTAATACCATCCTTTTTTGAATCAGCTATCTAACCATTCAGGTCCCCACACTATCAATCTGAAGCTCCTAACTCACCCCACCAGAGCATCAAATTCAGCATTATGCCCAAAAAATCGTAACTCTCTCAACGTTTCCCTCAGAATAGACATACGTCACAACCACACATACCTTGACCTTTACAAACTTAAATTTAACATTAGAAATTCTAGGACTCACACACACAAAGTCTACCATAGCTTTGGTACACAGGTCCCACTCATCACAATGTAACTCCTTCCTCCCTCTCTCCATTCATTTCCACACCCAACGCACACACACATTTCACTACCACACACTTCTTTTCAACCGATTCCTTTCAGTCTTTGTTTCAGTCAAGCGAGCAATATCAAATTTGCCTTTCCTAAATACATCCATCACCGTCTCTCCTCTTCTCCTCAACAATTTATTCCTCTGACATTCCATGTACCGAATACGATCATACAATTTCGCCGAAAATTAGAAGGCCGTTAACGGCGATCACGACCATCTCCGAGGCGTGCATCAGCATTCTCCAGAGATAGGTGGTAGTGGGCAGCCAACCCACCTACCAACCGTCCCTTAGTCGACTTCTACGACTTACGACACGCAGACATACGATGTGGGCAATTCTTTCTCCCCACACACAGGGATCATGAGTAGTAGGGATGTCTGTAAGGTGTTATCTAGAAGAGGGTGTGTACTTTAATCATGTGTATATATGATATGTGGATAAATGGTGGTTTGTAATATGTTGCCTGGAGGATGAGTGTGTAAACGAATATGAACGCAAAAGAGAAAGACTCACAATTAAAAATGGGAGGTAATTTTATCGCCTTCGAGTATGCGTGTCTCTCTCTCTCTCTCTCTCTCTTTATATATATATATATATATTAGGGTATTATGAAGGCGGAAGAAAAATTGAAATATTTAAAGTATATAACGTATATTGAAGATAGTTAAGATAAATTATTATTTCAGTTCATTCAGTCATTCGTGAACCAAGCAGAAAACAATCCGCTTGGGACCTTCTCTCAAGTTTTGCTCGGTAGCCCAGCGTTGGGCGCGAAAGTAGGAACATTCTCTCAGGTTTTATTCAGTAATTGCTTGTTGAACGCAATGTCTTAGAGAATGAAGATTTTCTTTCATGGTTCTTCGTGCAATTGTGCTGTGACATTTAAAATGGATTTAGTGCTGGAAGAAACTCCACCAGCGTTGTGAATCTTATGAGCCTAGAAGCGCAATCCTCTGGAGAACTCTAGGAGAACGAGTTTTGAGGTCCTAATGGAAGAAGATGCTGGTTCTACTGAAAGGGCGAAAACCTTACCTGAGAGTGTTTAACTCGACGACTGGCGTCGGAAACTATTACGCCGAGATATGGTTTTCTAGAGTGTTCTAGGGTTACGAGTTTCGGGCCAGAAGGAGAAGACGCTGGACCAACTGACAGGGAGAAAGCCCTTCTTGGGAGTTGTTATAAAGTTATAAATAGATTTATTTATTTATTATTTTATTTTCATTTTATTTTATTGATGATATTTTCAAGCCAATTGTAGTCTGGGAAAATACCCGTTTGTTATTTAAATAATTTTTTGTATACCTAAAAATAAAAAATTTAACTTCGAAATTTTTTTTTCTCGAAAATTTGCTCCATTCCCTTTGCAAATACCAAAAAAAATTATCAAAATAAAAATTGTGTATCTCCTCTGACTATAATTGCCCTGAAATTTTCATATTGATTGGATGGCAAAAATAAATTATCACAATTTTTAATTTTTCAAAACCAAAGAAAGTTGAATTCGGAATGAGATCATTGCTGGGATCTGGTGTCAAAATAAAATCGTCAGGTAACAAACCCATCCATGGACATTTCACGTTTCAAGTCTTTTCGAATTAAAAATTGTAGATCTTGATGACTTAAATGTCACAAGTAGTTTCTCAAAAAATGAAAATATATAACAAACTAGTTGAAAAAAAGAAAATCACCGGAAGTCGACGTTTTAAGGGTCAGAAAAAGCTGTAAGTTTGCTTTTGGTTTGCCCAAAATTGGCTGAAAATTAAGAAAATTATGATCATTTCCTGTTTGGGACTGCAAAAGTTCCAGTGCCAAAATCAATAATTCTCCAAAATGCAGATTGGCAATTTATGAAATATATCTCAAAATCTGCATCAAAAGTTAATTAGTGGTTTCTAGTTAATTGCTTCATTCGCTTTATATATATTTTAGAATGTAAAGTAGGATTTAAAATACTAAATTTATTTCTCAAAACAATATTCATTTATAGAACAGAAGGAGGTATAACTAGTGGTGGAATTATGTGTCATCACGATATGAAAACAAAAAACTTTGTAAATTCTGCACAAGATACCTATTTCTACTCTCATGTTTTTCCTGAACGTTTGTTGCATCTTTCTATCAAGCAGTTTGTTGATGGATGCCATACAGCTGAACATATGTGAAGAATTTCTAGTTTTCTTGTGAATTATTTAAATTCAGTGGAGGTGAACTGTGTACCATTATCAGGTACCATCTGCTCCGGAATACCATGTTCATCAAAAATGCTCCTTAGAAGATTGATGGTTGTGTTTGTATTCATCGATTTTGTAGGAATGACTTCCGACCATTTACTAAGCCAATCTATTATCACCAAATAAAAGCCACTGAGGATGTAAAAGAGGTTCTGAAGGTTTCTCTAAACATTTATTTACTTGAAACCTTGCTTTGTAAGAAAATTAAGGAAAGGCGACCAGTAATTTGTATTTGTATGTTTATGAAAGTGTTATATTTTGCAGAAAATTATATTTAGTAAGTAATTGAAGGAATTTAGTTTTTGGGGCTTTGAAAATAGCCATGTTTATTCTGCCTTAATGAGAAAGTTTAGAAGTCAATTGTTCCAAGTCCTTCCTCACAGCAGTAGAAATTTGTTTCTTCTTAGGTTGTGTTTCAAAAGGCAAAGTGTAATGATAAGCAGGGCTTGCGACCTACGAATAGATTGGTGATTTGAAACAGATATGTTGCTAATGTTAATTAAAAATAAGAAAAAGATTGGGGCTTGAACGGAACCATGAGTAACACTACCTTTACTAGATTTAGAAATTAAACTGTGGCCGTCTACAACAGCTGCTAAAGGGAGACCGGAAAAGAGATCAGAGATAGGTTTTCAAAGAGAAGGGGAAATATTAAAACTGAAAAAAATGAATTAAAAACTTTAATACCGGCTCTCTCAAATCAGTTCGATATATTTAGCACTACAACAAAGATTCAACGATGGGCCAAAAAGCAGAGAACTTATTTCCTCTTAAATGAGATTTGCACGCTGAGAAGACGCTCACTAGCTACACCTGTTGAAGGGCATGCTAGGTATTCCCTGGCGAGTTCTGCAAGATGTAAAAAACTTTTACAATTATCACGCCATCAAACCAATGGATCTTTATACTATTCCGAGAGTTTTCGCTTTTGATAATCTTCGATCAATGACAGAGTGTCCTTTGACACCTCTGAACAAGACTCTTCATCGCTGCTAGAAGCCAAAAGAACGTTCATGAATCCAGCAATGGTTTCGCTAACAGATGGTAAATGTGTGTCTGTTTCTGTAATCTTTTCCTTTTTATTGGCTGGTGAAATTTCTTCCTTTAGCAGAATTTCATCCCATAGGCATACTAAATAAATTTTAACCCTCTGTAAAACACGTGGTTCAAGAAATTTGGTTTTGAATCCACGATCCAGAAAAGTTGCTATTGCAGATGTGTAATTGTTTTACAGATTTTGAAATCAATTATCTATCTCCAGCATAAGTATTTCTGTCACCTTTGAAAGTCCCTTACTTTAAATAGTCAGTTATTTCCGAACAGCCTTTCCATCGTTGCAACTAAGAATCCGGTCTAAAAAACAAGAATTTCTGAGCTAACATAGTCTTAGTTGTCTCTAATGATTTAAGAAGAATAATACAATTACCTAAAATCGTATTATTATCACTTGTCAGGTGTTTGTTCGAAGCATAAGGGAAGACAGCTTCATTTATTTCTCCCATCCTCTCAAGCATGTATAAACTACTATTCCAACGAGTCTGAACATCTTGCGTTACAGAAAGTTTCAGGAATATTTAGTCTCATAATTCATAAATGAATACTATCCGCTCTCCGCAAAAATATTCATGCGGATGCGAATGCTAATGCGGATAGAGAAAAATGATGCAGATGCGGATATCCGCTACACCTCTAATATACTATATATATAATATATATATATATAACTATATCAAATTTAATATAGAAACAATATTTAAATGTAATTATATATATATATATATAATATATATCATATATATATATATATATGTGTGTGGTGAATATATATATATATATATATATATATATATTATATATATATATTATATATATATATATATAAATATATACCTCTATATATATATAATATATATATATATATATATATATATAACCTAAAATATTCTAACCTAACTTAACATAACTTAACCTAACCTAACCCAACCTAACTAAACAACCAACTATCCCAACCAACTATCCTAACCTAACCAAATCACCTAACCTCAAGAAATGGCAAGGCTTCTATTTCACTTTTTAAAAACTCCTTAAACATTGCTTTCTTAAACAAAGAGCACTTCAATACTAAATAAAATAAAATAAAGTAATAAACGACATACATATATTTTCAATTAAAAAATAAAATATATATTCCAATAAAAAGAATATATTATAACTTTTCTAAAGCTTCGCAATGTTTACATTAAGTCATAAGTCAAATAACTCTTCCGAATGTGTTTATTTCATGAAAAAAATATGGTATCCCAAAACCGACAGGCGCCTATATATATATATATATATATATATAATATATATATTATATCAAAAATTTATATATATATATATATATATATATATATATATATATATATATATATATATATATATATATATAGTATATATATATATATATATATATATATATATATCTTATTATATAGATATTATATAATATATATATATATATAGTATATAATATTATATATAGTGTATATCCTAAGAGGAAAATTACTTAAGGTTTATCTATTGTTACATTAAAACAGTTTTATTTGGTCCATACTGGGAGTTCTTAGAGGAAGGATGGGAGAGAAGGAATCATCCAAACTTTAAGTTAATCCACTTCGAGGATTTAAAAAAGAATCCACTTGAAGAAATTTCAAGTTTAAATGATTTCCTTAACACGAAACTCAGTAAAGAAGTAATACAAAAGGTAAGGAAACTTTTAAAATTTGGTTACAAAATAACTCCGTTAACATCTAGGTTTATAGTAGTTGTATTAATTATCTTAGTATACTGTTTACTATTATATTACGATAGTTTATTATTATATTCTAAATATTTAATATCAAGAATTTAATATCTTTTAAAAATCAGATAGTGGAAGAAACTTCATTTTCTAAAATGAAAGAAAGAGATCTATTTGCTGGAAACTCCAACAGTCAAATTTCAATTATTAATCCAGAAAAGGGATCTTTCTTTAGGAGTGGTAACTTTATATATATAATATATATATATATATATATGATATATAATATATATATATAATTATATATTATATTATATATATATATATATATATATATATATATCTCACATTAATTTATTTATGTATAATTTTCAAATTATTATAAAATTACATTTCAGGAAAACTTGTGAATATATGTATTTTAAATGTGAATTTAAATTTTGAAAATTAATATATATATATATATATATATATATATATAATATATATAGGATATATATCTATAGATATGAATAGTAATATATATAATATATATATATATATATATATATATATAGTGATATATAAATAATATATATATATGTATATATAAGTATAATATTATATATATATATATATATATATATATATATATATATATATATATATATATATATAGTAATATACTATATTATATATATATATTAATAGTTATATGTGTGTATATGTGATATATAGGTGTGTGTGTGTGTAAGTGTGTGTGTGTTCAGGATACCACAATTCCAATTTTAAGTCTTTAAGGAGCTTGTCTGTACAAGTAGCTTATTCTATTTGCCATCATTAGTATAGGTCGGAGACATCGCTCTGTAAGTGGCAGAAGACTATTGGCAAATTATTTATAAATTATTTCTGGTAATTTGAAGCGTTTCTGTTTTAATGTAATGATATTGGTCTTGATAAAGCAATACAGAAAATGATCTACGGGTTTTATCCAATTGTATGGAATGATTTCAGTAAATTTGAATTTGTTTCCACATATATTCTTTAGCTATGCCCTATGCATTGGCGCTGAAGTCGTGCGTGGTAACTTGCTCAGTGGCACGAAATGTGTCGAAATCTCGTGAGCTTTCGACAATCAAAATATAGGTGCGACGAAAATTCTTTTGAGCTTGAGTGGAACGTGGATAAAACTCTTGTGTACATTCCTGTATGGCAAACGTCCACATTTACGAGAAAAAAAATTTCGCTCGTGCAAAAACTTTTCGCTGAATGGAAATTTTCTGTAATGTTGACGCACCTTTAGGTATATTCATTATTTTCAAATTCACTGTGAAAACTCCTCACACACACGCACAAAAAAATCTTCTAGTTCTACAATCACAAGTTTATGATTTCGAACCGGATTTTATCTAATAAATAAAAATATAACGTAATACGAAAATGTTTTAAACAAAACACATCATGAAAATTATGTAGGTCACCTTACAATATCCTGGCGTTCAATAAGAAAATGTTGCAAAGATTTTTTAACATGTTGCCCGTAGGTAGTTTCCAGAACTTTTTAGTTCTGTTTGATGAAGATTAATACAAGTACCATTTAACTTGACGTAAGTTAATCAGTCTGAAAATTCTTATAGTGTCATGTAATACCTGTTATTACGTGGATCGTCAGATTGGTGCTGTGAATCGTTTATTATATTAATATTATTTGAATATGGAAAGCAGCCTCTTTCGTGGTTGTAAGAATCAAATTTTAAATTCTATTCAAGATAGCAAGTGCAACCCATTTTGGGGGGGGGGGTTTAAGTCATGACAGAGATGAAAGATAGCCAATCTCTCCAGCATTCACTAACTTTAAAAATGGAACACTATTTATATGCTAATAATATTTATTTGCTTTGTAGGTGAGAGTAGTATGTTCTGTTTTCTCGTGTCTAGTATTAAATTTTTATCCTATCTAAACTAATAAAATGAATATAAATAAAATATTCTTGAAACATTTATATTTTTGTAGGTGATAGTATTATCCTCGTTAAGAAAGTTATTTTCGAAATTAAGGTAATTTAGATTTGTAACATAAATCTAGGTTTTGGAAAGAAAAAAAAAACACTCAGATGCTCAAATGCTACAAAATTTACAGAGGAACAAAATTATATCAAAATAGTAGGATAATGTATGTTCCCAATCTGAAAAGGTAATTTTCTTCTTAAACACAATTTTCTACTTCAGGTACTTTATGACTATTGAAATGAAGAACTTTTCCCATACGGAGCCGCTTTGTTTTTAGTTTTGTTTTAAATGTATGGTAGATGCTTTATATATATATATTAATAGAATTCCCAAGTTTTCATATTTCTTTAAAAAATAATTTAACAGTTATTGCTTTCTAAATATATGAAAATCATTTAAAGATTTCTCATGCTTTAATATAGTGTACATTTTATCCCCCTTTTGAATCAAATCAAGAAAACAAAAGCATTCACTCTAAACCAACATCTCTTTTTAAGCAAGAGAAATTGCTTTAAGGTGTGCCTGACATCCAATCCTTTTCCCCACTTTCCACATATATTCAGTGACACTTCAATCTTTTCTTCCAATATAGCTAGCATTTCTATTCAAATCCTATTGTCACAATATCATAACGTTTCCAACATATAATCGTTCAGTTTGAACGGGAATCA
>JABUQX010064148.1:50000-57873 GCA_015478945.1 Trachelipus rathkii
TATAGTATATATAGCTATATAACTATATATAATGAGAAATAATATATATATATAGTATATCTATATAATAGATATACGGTATATATAAAATAATAATATATAATATGTTTATTGAGAAGTTAGTTATATATATATATAAAATATATATACTATATAGATGAATAATGATATATGTAATATGTTATACGAAGGTTATATTTATGTATATAAATATATGGTATTAATATATATTGTTATAATATATAATATTTTGAGATATAATATATTAATATAGGGACCATAAATATATTTATATAATATTTGAGATATAATATATAGTATTTATTTGGGTATACTATATCAGCTGTTATATAATATTGACTATATTTATATAACATATGATATATAGGAGAAAGTCTATAATGAATAAGTATATATATATTATAGTATAAAAGGAAAGCATATACGTGATATATATATATGTAGTATATATAGTATATATATATAATATATATTATATATATGTAAGATGTGTAAAATTGTGGTTATAGTCTGATACTGTAATCAATTTGTTGTTGAGTGATATATAGTTAAGAACTGTAAAAAGTATGATAAGTTTAAATATGAAAGGAGTGATGTAGGATAGAGAGATGTTGGCCATTATATATTATATATAGAGTACACTGATTCTCCTCATTTTTGGGAGTTTGAACTTTCGATGGAGGAGACCAAGAGTCGAATTAATCGATCTCATTCAAAAAGCAGAGACGATTATATACAATGAATGCAATGTAAATAATTTAGGTCTATAACTCTTCTAGATTCAATTAATGGGGCAACTCATTTGCTAAACTAAGCCTTTTCATCTCTGACAGTCTTATTCAAAACCTGATTAAGTAATATTATAAATACACTTTATTAAGGTAAATATAAAGAGAATGTCATTGATGCCTTTCATCCTGCATCTATTCAAAATTTTTAAGTAACCCTTTCAAATTTTTACATTAAATTCTTTTCTGCATCTACTCTTCATTTATATTTTTTCAGTGAATAAGGAATTTGTCAAGAGTATATTTTTCTCGAGAGAAAAAGTCAGATATATAGTTGCTGTCCATGGATGTCCAAGTATTGGCTAGTTGAGGTGTGTGGTTTTATGTTCACAAACCCCAAAGAATCTCACCTTTCTCGCTTTAAGCTTTTGAATTTTGCTGTTTCTTGGAGGGGAAATAGTTTTGTATCGGTGAAAGGTTAGTGCATGACATTTCCTAAAACTGCGAGTGAAGCAAAAGTCTAGGTTTGATTCTTAGATGTAAAATTTCTAGAGCCATTCCCTTCCTTGAAAAAGATAACGTAAAAATAAAGAATTAAAAAAAATAGTAAAATTTAATTCATATATTTTGCATGTTTTATTGTTTTATAGTTTTATGAAGATAATTGGATTCTTTGAAAAGTATAATATTTGTTCTATGTGTTTTTGCACTTATTTGTACGCGTGTGTAATTTTGCAGATATCACTCAGATCTTTGATGCTTTTCTTCCTTATATATATATTATATACAATAATTATAATATAATTATAGTATATTACACGATTATATATATAGAATTATGAGCTGTATGTGATTATTATTTAATAATATTTCTTGAGATTATAGTATATATATGGATAGTATTAGTATGTAGAATTTTGGGTGTTTTGTATAGTGAGATAGCTATGGTATAGTTAATACTTATAATAGTGCGCTGTTGGTTGTTGTGTGAGTGTGAGGACTGGACCCACAGGGCTCCAAGGCTCGGCCATTGAAGAGTTGTATAATACAACTATGGTCGTAGCCTTACCATAATTGTATTAGATGTCATAAGAAAAATTTTAAAGCATCATAGCAGAGTATTTCGGTCTTCGAAGGGAGAGGTAAATATGATTGATATTATCTGAAATGGAGGACTTCAGACAAGACGTGGGATAGCCTTTAGGTGTTATGGACCATGAAAATTACGACGGGGAATAGGAGTCCAGTTGAGGACAATCAATGAAGAGGTGGTGAACAATTGCTTGTTTTTAGGCGACCAAACTTTGCAGTTGGAGAGAGAGTAAAGCTGTAGTGGCTGGTGAGTGGTAGTTGGTGTATGCTCTATTGCGAGGTGTGCGGAGGATCACCTCCTGCAAGCGATTTTGTCGTGACCGGAGGAAGACCACGTTGCAAAGTGCCCTGCTTTATATTCAAAGTTGTTACCTCTCTCTGATCTACTCGCTCACCTACGAGCCTTGCCGTAAGAACGTAAACCGTTGCCAGAGAGCAGGATAAATATAAGCAGTTGTATGGAGGGGATAGGAAACTTGATTCGAGTGACACCGGGAGGTATCTAGAGCAGCTACTGAAAGAGGAGGTTGCCACTCTGGCCTCTCTGTCAGCAGTTTCGTTGCCAGTTGCCCCCTATACGTGATGAGGGGATTCGACAGAGGTCACTATTATTTTCTTGCGAGAGTGCACAGATCCTGGTAGAAAATATGTTAGTGCAGCGGACACACACTCTGCGAAGTTGTTATTTGTTTAGGATGTATAAGGGCTGAAGAATCACCACAGTACTGTACGGCGCCTGAGGCGGCACCGAAAAAATACATAATTGCGGTCTCGTGAAGGGGATAAAAATCGAGAGAGAGGGTGCAATCATTATGGCACAGTTTCAATTCTGCTTGCTAGAAGATGTAAAGCTATTGTGAGGGATGGGTAGTGGTAAAGGTTGAGTAGGTACAGGTAGAGATATCAGGATACACGACCTACACCGACCCGCCTACTTTTAGAGCCGTCAGTAAAACATGAAGAGGAGCTCTTATAGGATAATCATGGCTGAACGAACAGAATGATGCCATTGACTTAAGGATGAGATAGTTAGATAAGAGGAGAGAGTGGTCAGGACCTCAGTGCCTTAGAACGTAGGGACGCAAAACGCAGGACCAAAGCACGCAAGACGGGAGTAGCCAAGATGGACCAGGACCGATGGGACCAGGACGTTGTGTGCCTAACTCTAATATGGCGTACTGTATACTAAGGGGAATGAGGGGATATTGATTACGCTGCTCAGCGCATATGTATGCCGCGACCGAATTTGGTCATTTCGGGCCCTTAGTGCAAGAGAATGGTAGCATGTCTATTCTACTAAGGAACGCTGTGTGAATATTTGCGATATAACATCTCAAAGTTTGTTCGTTGTTTCTGATTGCTCCACTCTTATCACCATAACGCATTAAATGCTCTGGTGAGACTGCTCCATCTCGTTACTTGTGAGAGCGCACTACGTTTTGTTTCGCTGAGTCTATCTACGTTTAATCTTCTCTAATTCACATGTCATACTGCGACTGCAAACCTAGAGAATTTTGAGTTATATATATATTATAGGTTAGATGGCATGATGCTCATGGAGGACATGGAATCGAATGATTATGTGAGAAGTCAACTTAGATAGTGTGAATATTTATATATTATAGTATAGTCGATTGGAGTTTAGTATGGATGAGTGATAGAAAAAGAAAGAGAGTGAAAGAGTGAAGTGAGATTAGGAGAGGGAGAGAGAGTGAGAGTAGGAGTAGGAGAGAGAAGAGAGAGAGAGAGATGGGATAGAGAAGAGAGAGAGTACAGGACTGGAGAGAGATAAGATACGAAGGAGTAGGAGAAGAGCAGGGAGCGAGATCTAAGGAATCACGGAGAAGGAAGAGGAAAAGGATTAATGAAGCTGTGTTGTGATTGAGACAAGGTGATGTAAGGCGAGACTGGTAGTAATTAGTTTCTCAAACACTTTGGAAATGGTGGAGAGGAGGGATAAAAATTAAATTAGGAGGGCTTGGATGGAGAGGAAGGTGGATGAGCTGAGAAGGGAAAGCTGATGGGGTTAATAATTTAAGAGTGAAAAGTTTAGTTGAGCAGAGAACGCAATAAGGAATAAGTAGTAAGAAGCGGCTCTCTAGTAAATCGTGTGAATGTGATACTAAGATGGGAGCTTCATTGAATAGACAAATCTGGGGGCAAATGATAGGGAGGAGCAATTGGTTAGGTAGTAAGCAGAGTAGGATAAGCTGTGTGGATGTAGGCGATAGACAGTAGGCAAGGACAGAAGTTAGACGAGTGATATGGTGGGATATGATGAGAGGATGGATCGGGAACGCGGTTAAAGGTAAAAGGGAGAAGGTGCGTTGGTGAATGTAGTCTGTTAGGTAAAGCACCCTACATATCGCTTTTCGTAAAATACATGGGGGTAACTCGCAAAGAAAGAAAGCTTAATAGGGCTGTGGAATTCGTTAATTATTGTAAGGAGCGGATTGATGTGGAGGGCGTCCAAAAAACACTAAAAAAAGGGACCGCGCAGAGAAGTAGGCTCTAAATAGGAGTTTGGAGGTCGAGAGTCCTGGTTAATAGAGAGAAGAACCGAAATGAAAAATAGTTCGTGATGTTAGAAAATTATTATTTGGATCCTCCATTTAAATGGAGATGGACTTAGGTTCTTGTAAGGAGGATAGATTAGATGAGAGAACATACGATGAGGGATACCCACGTGAAGGCAAAGAAAGCTCTCGTGGAAATGAGCATTGGGACAGAAAGAGGTGAGAAGGAATCGTGAGAAAATGAGCATAGAAAATTGGGGTGAAAGGTTAGGACGTAGAGACAATTAATGATGGAAGATGAGAGATAAAGAGTGTACTGAGGAGATAGTGTAGAATATAATGGTGTCGTGATCGGTGCTATTAATGTAAACATAGAGTAACATATAATGTTTTAAACCATATATTGTGAAGGTAATTGTCATAGTACTTAATAAGTATGTACGATTATAGTATCGTGGGGGACGAGGGAGAGGCCAGACATATCGCCGCAGAGTGAAGATCCATATGAAGGCGAACAAGGCTACTCATTGAAAAGGTAGAAGAGCTTCTCTGTTTCAGCATAGCAGGACCGGTGTCGGGTAGCGGCGATCGAGGTGTTGCTGTCTTACTGTAATTAATTACGTTTAGGGCATGCTCAGAGTTATATTTTATGATTATATGTGTAGCTTAAAATTGGAGTATATGGTTTATCTGATCCCAGGGTTCCCTTTTAAATAAATATATATGGGTTGCTGCCATAAAAAATTAGCCTTAGGGTAAATAGTCCACTGTGAATGTGTAACGAGAAGGCTGGAACAGGTTCAGAAGGAGTTATTTATGTTTTGATTTCAAGAGAATTTGGCCCTGGATAGAAGGAAAATTATGAACGAAAGAAGAAATGTATAAGGAAATGGGTTTATTACATAGTCTAATCTAGTGGTAATAAAGTCGAGGTTCGATAATTACGACGAAAATTATATTATGAAAAATTAATTTATTGTTATAATTATGTATTATTATAAATTAATGATTATTCTTAGTTATCAATTAATTGTGTAGTAAATTATTATTATTATTTATTTGATTATTATTAATTATTTTGTATTTTTCATGATTATGTAAATTAGTAGTAATTTGTGTATGTTAAGTAAAAGGTAGTAAGGAGTGATAGTAGTTTAAGTATATTTCTTGTATGGCGGTGGGAGGGTTTGATTAGCTTTGGGAGCAGTTTAACAGGCATTTCGAAGCGGAATATAGACGCAGACGAGTGCGTAATAGTAATTCTGTTCTTTTAAAATTTCTTTGAGCTCTTCGCATTTGGAAATTAGAATTGAGCTACATCCGGAGAAACACAGGGTGATGAATTGTAGAAATGTATAGGGAATAAGATTTAATTGAGTGTGTGTAGGCCGGAGAGGTACTATGCGGGTAATTTTGTTTGAGGAAAGAGGATGGCTGAGAGTGAGGACGATGTGACTGATCGGGATCTGGGGATTGGAGGTTGCGGGAACCGAACAGAGGGTACATATAGGAGTTCCGTAATTGGTTAGATGAGTCGGTATGTAGAATCGAAGAGTGTGGGCCTCATACATGCGCATAATTAGTTAATTCTTGACATTTTGGGAAAATAAGCTTGATTGTCACTCATAGTATTTGAGTTATTAAATCGAAAGGGAGAAGAGCATACTAAAAAAATGTATAATCTGAATAAGGGTATATATTAAATTTATGTGGGTATTAATTAAAGTCTATTAAAGGAAAAGTATTCTTAGGATAATACTTAAAGATACAAAAAAGTAAAAAGATATAAAGTAATTAATGCAATAAAGGTCATTAGTGTTAATATTAGAATTGGATGAAATTGATAACCAAACTTTATTTATGGCGAAATAAGTATTTCTTTGATTAACTGAAGTTAGTACAAAATGGTGAAACGTACTACAGGTGTGTGCCAATCGAGATATCTTCAATTTTCACGTTTTTACTTTATGGAGCGATAAATGTATTATCAGATGATATGTATTCAGTTATAGTTATAGGTTTCTTATGAACGTTATAAAATTGTATCGTTAGTCTCGCGTATAGACACGTGTTGCTACCAGTATACTCAACACATATGGGTAGTCAAATGCGTAGAACTGGGATTAGAAGATAATTGAGTTTAATTATTTGTTTACTTTTTGAACTTTTATCTCTAAGCAATTTCCGAACCTAGAGATAGTGAATGAGACACTATCGGTCTTCGTAGTCACGTGGTCTAAGAAACTCAAGTGGTCAGTTGCTAGTAAAGTGCTCGGAACTAATTGTGTGTAAATACGTCACATATTTTTGAAATGTCACGATTGTGAATGTTCTGATATATCTGTAAATATTATAAAGAGGCATATTACGAATAAACTCCGCATAATTCTGAGGAGTAGGTGAAGAATGGGGTAGGAAGCAACTAGGTAATGACATTAATTTAAATGTGATTTTATAATGATTTAAGATGAGATAACCTTTGGTTATGATTTGAGTTCAGAGTGTAAGTTGTCAGAGTTTGTGTCTCTGGTCCCTTATCGCGTGCTTCATAATTATTACCTAGCCGAGGGTCTATGTATTTGGATAATTAAATCTCTGTATATAGTCTATCTCAAATCTTGTTGCAGTTGGCGTTAATGTATTATTCAGTAATGTAGTAGATTAGTTTATTATTATTATTATTTTATTATTAGTAGAAGTAGTATTAAATATTATTTGTAGTTATTAGATGAATGTATTACTTATTTAGAGTCTTAATTTAGGTATGCTATATTATTACTATTTAATATATTATTATTAATTGATTTATTATATAATTATTAAATTATTATTATTATTCTAGTTCTGAGCTGGTCATCTTTTATCTCGAAGAGTCATCACAGTTAACTGCCAAAACAAAAGTATATTTTGAGCAATATTATGATATTACAGTCAAAATTTATATATTAGTTTCTTAATGTTTCGTTAATCGGTTTAGTCCGCAAAGCTTGGGATAGTTTTGTGCATATCCCCTTGTAATTTCTTCTATGATTGCCACGTCTCACAGTGACTGAGCGAAGGCTGTGCTCTGCTGGGCTTAATTTCATCTACGCTCCACTAGGGCTCGCATTTGAATCCACGTTTGTCAATGTTCTCATCCAACTGGATGTCAAAAACTTAATGCTTAAGATGTCACATAGAGTCTTGGGGTACATATATTTTCAATTATTTTAACTCTCTGCGTATTCAAGCATGTTGGATCTTGAGAAAGGGATACCGGTATTAATGTATGGCTAATTATTGTATCAGTGGTAAACTTTTGATATGGAGGAGGCAAATTTACTAAAGGCCGAATTATTAATTCAGTTTCCTTTTATAATCCCTAGGGAAAATTTTCTTGTTCTTCGCAATTAAGGAGAGCACTGCAAATCGATCAAATATTTTAAAGGATTTCCGAGCATAACGTTCCAGTCGAGTTATCTCTAACGTGTACTGCCTTCTGGCCCATGTGGCACTGTTTCATAACTTGCGCCTGAG
>JABUQX010064149.1:0-10000 GCA_015478945.1 Trachelipus rathkii
GTGGAAGAGAGGATTATATAAGTATATTGGTGTTTTATATTATGGTGCGTTAGTATGATATAGGGTATGTACTATATGTATTATGCGTTAAATGATGTGGACTGAACCTTCTCGTCTGACGCTTTGACTATCGAGTAAATATCGATATCGATAAGATAGTTCGATCGATATGAGTATGTATATATATATATATATATATATACTATATATATATATATATTCTATATATATATAATATATATTATATACAATCTAGTCTTAATATAAAGGTTCTATATAATATCTATATATGTTAATAATTATAGCTAGATAGATATTTGTGTCTACCTTACCACATACAATAGCGTCTTATAGCTATAAGAGTAACATCTAATCACATAGAACTTAAAAGCCGTGACATGTACGACCTATATCGTAGACGGGGATTGTTCGTTATACCCAAAACCTTAGAGTATAGAGTTATATAATATGATATATAGGTATATACTAATAGCATAGTATATATGAATATATATGTATATATATATATTATATATATATATAGTTATATATATGATATATTTAAAAATATTTTTTAATATACCTCACCCTATATATATATATATTATTATATAATCTGTCGTCAACCTAACCACACTTTATCCTAACTACACTTAAAGCGTAAGTACGACCTATCTAGAACGGATTGTCATTTCCCAAAAACCTAGACCTAAGCCTAGATGGATTGCGGTCGTTGCCGCAAGACCTAAGACTACCTAAGATGAAATAGTTATAATATTATTATATAAATTATAATTATCTATATATATATATATATTATATATATATCTATTATGAATATTATATATATAATACTATGGTCTAATTACCTAATATTTTTGAACAGTAACCTATACCCAGTTAATTTAATAACATTTTATTAATAAATTCTCGTCACCACTTACGAACCTAAAAATAGCTCCAACAGTAGAGAGATTTTATATCTTAAGTTTCTCTTTTATGTGGACATTAGTTATAAATTAAAAAATTAACTTTCCTCAAAGTAAAACAGTATTTTCCCCAAATTAAAGCAACCCTATTTTTACATATAATAACAGTTAAAAAACTTTAAAATCATAAAGAAAGTTTACCAGATTCCTTACATTAAAATATCGATTACAAATACACATGTGATAGCTACTCAGCTGTGTGCGTTGGAAGCACAACTCGTCAATTCAGCGCTCGTGTTCGTGAATACCTGGAGTCTCTCCATGTGCCATGAATAGAATAATCAACCATACTCAATCAAATATCAAAGAACATAAGCACGGATAAAATATGAATCACTCTCTGTACAGCTCACAGTTTGGTATTTTAAAGCAAACTAATCAACAAACTAATTTGTTCTTCATGAAACCCCTCTATTAAATACCTTTATCCGTCACAAAACACATACGAGAGCTATCAAAACTTATGTCATCTAATCATCCGACAACATTTCAATTGTTTACAATTGATAAGCTGTATACACAGTAATTTGTTTTAGTACATATATTTATTTATTTTATTTATTATATTAAGTTTGTTTAACATTCAATAACATTTTGCATATATAATTTTATATTTTCATTGCATTGAAAATGGAATGCATTGGTCTCCCGGAACGTTAACTTAAAAGAATTAATTATGTTCAGTGCTCTGGTGCTGTTGATTTATTCAAATTTAGATTTCTGAGGAATAAATCTCTATGATTATAATATATATATATATTATATATATATATATATATATATATATATATATATATATATATATATAATATATATATATATATATATATATATATATATATGTTTTTAAAAATATATATGATAATAGTATATATATATATATATAATATATATATAATATATATATATATTATAATATAATTAATAATTTTCGGTTTTCAAATCAGCTTCCAAATGGAAGATTGATACTCCAATTGGTTTTGTCGCTTTCTGGTTTTTCTTGCTTCTCCTTTGAGCAAACTTGAGCAGACATCAGCTCAATGTAATTCATAGATTTTTTTTAATGAGAGTATTCTAGTAAGTCTTTATGACAGATTAATTGCATTCCCATATAGTATATATACTATATATATTATATCATATATCATATATATATATAAATATATATATCTATATAATATTATATATACTATATATATATATAGTATATTATATATATATATATATATATATTATAATATTTTATAATATATCTAATGATATATATATATATATATATAATATATATATATATATATATATATATATATATATATATATATATTATATATATATATATATAAATATATATATATATATATATATATATATATATATTATTATATTATATCTATATATATATTATTATATATATATATATTACTATATATATTATATAATATATATAAATTATATATATTATATATTATATATATATATATTATAATATATATATATATATATATATAATATTAATATATATATATATATATATATTGATATATATATATATATATATATTATTACTAGTCATAAAACGTACCACAAGGTTAAATGTCAATAGCAGGAACGGGAAGGCCCCAAACCCCATGAAACCCACACAGCATGACGACAGCATAGTGTAACTTAGGTCAGCAACCGCCCGAATTACGCTGTCAGTATTGTGTCGTCACGGCGATAATTTAGGAAGAACATAAGCACACGTAACAGACCTGGGAAGAGGTGGGGGGTAGGTTATGTCGGGGGTATAATCGAGCAGCGAGGGATCATTCACGTACGAAGCGACTCCGATAAACATGGAGAGTATAGTGGCGTCAACTGTCAAGAGATCAGTGCGTGCAGAGAACAACACTCTACGCCGAAGGACACGGGTATCGAGCACTTGGTCGACGGTTCGGTGTATGGCGCCACACTAACGAATTGCACGGGTGGTCCAACCGTACAGGAACACTGACACATGATCGCCCTGCAGGACTAGGTAGGCCAGGGCCCACGGACACCCGGTTGAAGACGATTTATACGTTCTGTGTGCATACGAACGAGCCGCCAACACAGCGGCGACGCATCTGCAGATGACAGCTGGCGAAGATACACAGTCACAGGAGTGGGTGGACAATGCACATTGCGTAGACGCCCTTTGCTCGAAACATAATTCACCGCGGATTCATTGCCATAGGTTTACCGCAGCACGGCGCCCACATAAAGGGCGGACTGGCATTTTGCCGAAAACACATCTTTGGACGTGTCGACAATTGGGCAAAAGGTGCTTCTTCTTACGGACGATTTGAGAGTGTCTCTGTAACGCCTTGGACGGCGTGCTAGAGTATATCGAAAACGATGGAAGAGGTTCGCGCAATGCAATGTGCGCAAGGTTTCGCCGGTTTGGAGATGGGTCAGTTATGGGGTCTGGGAAAGGCCTCTTTTATGCGGCTACGGGGTTTTGCACATCTTCGATGAAGCAACTTCTTCAGCCGAAGGTATAGTTACAGACATTCCTCGAACCATAAGTGTCGTGCATTTGTCTCCTAATCGTGACTCTTTCATCCTAAATGTATGACAATGCATAGACACACAAGGCCCAATGTGTGAACAACTACTTAGGAGGTTCAAACTAGGCGTTGGAGTGGCCAGCAATAATGTCGGACGTCAACCCAATCGAATTTGTGGATAGCTGAAACGTCGCGTCGGTCCGACAGCTGAACCTCCCTCGCACGGACCCCCTCCCGGACTTGCGACAGGCACTGCACAATGTAATGGGATCAAATCACTGTCAAGGACATTCGCCCACTCATCGAGAGCATGCCAAGGACGATGTCAGGCAGTCATCCGTGCCCAAGAGGGGGTCATACACGGGATTGAGACAGACCACACCCCCATCAGCACTGGCCGACGGTACGAACATTGTGTTGTTTTTGCAGAGCGAACCCCCGAACTCTAAACCGCGAGACCCTTTGCTGCACCTTGGCCTCAACTCTATCATCATACGGTTCTGGGAGGAAATCCACACTGTTATTGTCATTGTAACTAATGGCAATGTCTTAACACGGGTTCTTCATACTTTTTCTACCCTTCCTTCACCACGTACCTTGCTGGTGAATTATTTTGGCGAGTAGTTTTATATATATATATATATATATATATATATATATATATATATATATATATTTATATATATAAAAAAAAACACTAGATCTCTCTAAATATATATATATATATATATAAAATATATATATTATATATACGTATATAGCTGTTGATCAGTTTCTATGAGCTGGGAATTTTAGTTTTAATAGGAAAAGCAACACTAGAGCCCTCCATATAGACATCTTTAATCAAAATTATAAACAACGTTTCTGAAAAATATACTGTTTCCATCATCAGGTGAAGTAACTAGAAATATAATATCAAATAATAATAAAATTCGAAAATGTACAATTTTACAAAGTTCAAAATCCTAAAACAAATTTAACAAATTTAACAATGTCTTGAAAATATATACAAAACTCTAAACATCATACCATTTATAAAACTAGATTTAATTTAGAATCCTTGGACGTCGCTTCCATTATATAATGCAGAATCTATAAACAAATATAATAGTTATAAAGTTTATTTAATCAATTTGTCTAAGGGTAAATAAAATTAATAAATTTAAATAACAGGAGCAAAAAGTGTTTTCAAGGAACAAGAAAGCAATAACTTACCGATTGTATAGGGATATTTTACAAGCAAATACATCTAAGTAGGAAAGCAAGTTACAAATCGCTTCACAGCAGAGTACGTCAAAACAGTTGCAGCTTGAACGGACCAGAATCACTATTTCGGGAGGGTTTATTTATTTTTATGAATGAATAGTGTTTTTAAAATATGCAGGTTGGTTAGTGAATTTGTTTGGGTTAGTATATTGAAATTGCGTTATACGTTAAAGGTTGTGGTCTGAGAATGGGCATGATTCTCTGATGGAGAAAAGCGGTGAACTCAAAGAAGTTTTTTTGTACGGGGGAGATACGGGTGGAGACACCTCTGTGCTCATCGATCCTCACAAAAAATTGGCGCAAAGTGCTGCCAATATAAACAGCATTGCAGCTGTCACATGAAAATTTATAAATGATAGAGGAACGAAGAGATGCAGGAGTGTGGTCTTTATGGTTACAGAAGGAAGAGATTTTTCTTGTGGCTGTGAATACCAGATTAATATTCAACTGAGGAAAACATTTCTGTAAAAGGGAACTCAACTCTTTACGTTGCTTTATAAAAATGTGTTCGTAAAAAGGTAACTTAATATATACATTGCATTTAGGTACATTATAAGTCGGAGGATTAGATGAGTAACAGGAGATCAGAAAATCATTTATATATTTGTAAATTAATTTAGTAGGATAGTAAATTATTTTAAAAAAAATAAAAGAAAATTGAAACTCATTATGCATAAGATCGAAAGTGGAACTGAGGTGATAACCTCTGTATATTAAAGTTTTAATACTATTGCATTTATAAATGAGAGGGACATGGCTGAAGAAATTAAGCCCCAAACCTGAAAAGGTTTTCTTGCGGTAGACGCTTACGGTAAATTTTGGAGTCGATTTCTTAATTAACATATCTAAAAATGGTAGAGTGCCATCCTCCTCCTCCTCTTTTGTAAATTGGTTTAAATGAGGGGGGACAATTTTGTAGCCAAATTTTTTCAAAATGGCTTAAGTATGAGTTTGCCAATGTAGCACTAAGGGGGGAACCCATTGCCAGAGAGTCTATCTGCTGATATAAAGTATCATTAAAAAAGAAAAAAGTATCTTGAGTAGCCAATGTAAGCAAAGTTTTAAATTCGGCTTTATTAAAACCATGAAAGGTGGGGTTCTGTTGAAAAATATCATCAAGAAGGAACTCTATCGCATCTTTTACCGGAATATTTGTGTATAAGGATTCAATGTCAAAGCTCGTCATATAATAGTTATTTACATCAATGTTTAGTAACCAATTTTTGAAATTGTAGGAGTTTTTTACTATGAAATCGTTACTGGCAAATGGAGTTAAGAGTGGGACTAAGTATTTCGCTAGTTTATAGTTATGCGTATTAAAAGCTGCTAAAATGGGTCGAATTGGGACATTTTCTTTGTGAATTTTAGGGAGCCCGTAAAGTATTCCAGGGGAGGAGCCATGGGAGTAAATTTCGTTAAACACTGTTTTGCTTATTTTATCGGTTTTTAAAAGTTTACGTAAAAAACGGTTAATTTTTTCTTCTAAATTGAGTGACATGCTCAGAGGGTCCTTATTCAAAACTGGGATAAATTTAGTGGGATCAGAGATAACATTAAGTACTTTATTGACATAGTCAGTCTTATCTAGTAGGACAACGCCAAGACCTTTGTCCGGTTTACAAATAATTAGAGATGAGTCACTTTTAAGGGACTTGAGTACACCAATGTCAGCTTTCGATATTAGGTATGAAAAAACTTTAGAAGGGTTGAACTTAAAATAGAATTTATGAGCGAGGAGTTTTACCTTAAGGGTCACTGCTTCCATATCTGAATTATAAGGTTTGTAGTTTTTTAGCAAATAAATTAGTCTCTCAAAAGCACCAAAATACTTATAAAAGTCTATACGATAAACTGGCAGGCAGAAGTTTAAACCTAAACTTAAAAGTCGTTTCTCCGTAGTTGACAAAATTTTAGAGGAGAAGTTAAATATATATTTATCTGAAACTAATGCAGGGTCATTTCTATGTAAATTTAAAGATCGTAATTTATTGTCTTGACGAGTCTCACACAACTTCAATCGACCTTCCACGTATTTAGAAATCTTACCGGTAACAAATATAAAATCCAGGAAAGTTAAATTAGTTTTCAATTTATCACGGCATTCGTTAAATTGCTGTTCGAGTTTCCTAATCTCTTTATTCTTATTAGCTATTTCATTAGTCAACAGTTTAAATTGAAAATTTCTATAAATATTACAATTATAAAGACGACGAGATTTCACAAATATCTTTGAATACCTAATAAAATTACCCAGTGTTGCCGCTGACCCGAGTGTTAGCGGGGAGGCCCGTCAGAGGTTAGGTGTCCAAGATACGCCTCACTCCTCTTGGGAAGCTAAGCTTTCAGAGGTAAAATGATGGGTTACCTTTTAGCTAATCGTTGTGAAGAGGTAACACTCTTTGGGAGTACCAATCTCAAGGGTAAGGGTTCAAACCATTACGGCCATTACAAATATCAAATAAGTGTTTGCGTTTATTACACCAAATTCTTTGAATACTCTAATATGTTCGATTTTTAAAATTACCAGTTGGTTGCCCCTGCGACTGCGAGTGTTACGCGGGAGCCGTCAGAAGGTAGGTGTCCAAGACACGCCTCACTCCTCTTGGGAAGCTAAAAGCTTTCAGAGGTAAAATGATGGGTTACCTTTTAGCTAATCGTTGGTCAAAAGGTAACACTCTTGGAGTACCATCTCAAAGGTAAGGGTTGAAACCCACTTAGGACCATTATAAATATAATATATAATATAATATAGTATATATATATATATATATATTATATAATATATATATATATATATATATATATATATTATATATATATATAGTATATATATATTTATATATATATATATATTTATTAATATATATATATATATATATACTATATATATATATATAATATATATATACTATATATAATATAATATATTATAAGTATATTATATATATATATATAGTATAATAGCGGTCTTAATTGAGAAGATCAATCTCCAAATTCTTAGATAGTTTATAGTTTTGGGACATTGAGTTTAGATTAATTAAGCGGATATATATATTATATGATATATACTATATATAATATATTATATTTATATTAGATATATATAATAATATATATATTATAGGATATATATATATATATATATATATAATATATATATATATATATATAAATAATATATATTTTCTCTTTTTTCAGATAATTTTTTTTTTGCTTCATGAGAATTCAAATTGTTCAAATAATAAAAAAAAAGGGATCAAAGGGACAATAGATCAACAAAATCACATGGACAACAGTAAGTTTTCAATGCTGCTAACAAGAAACATGTGTAAACATATTAAGAACACATACGCATTCAACTCGCAGACTGTCACCAAATACTTAAACAACATTCACCACTATACTACAAAACAATACATTCGCCCGACTTGACTCTTCTAAAATCTGGCACCCACTACTGACTAAAAAATAACATAAAGAAACTCTAAACGACACAAAATAAAGCTCTAAGAATCATAACAGAATGCTTCATCAAACAAACTATCGGGACGAACAGAAACCCTGGCACAGAAGAAGAACTAACTTACATTAACCCCATAAGAGACACTGCCTGGCAATGGATAGCAGGCACACAATTGGTTTATCCAGAAACTCAAAGCACCCCACCCCATTCACATGCAACACGTCTCACCGCTAGAGGTTGATAACATCCGCCACGGAGGAATGCAAACAATACTTCTTCTTCAAGCTCAGCGTATGATAAGTTGACATAAATAAGATGGGGAAGTACGAACAAAATTATAAACAACACCTTCACCAACAGACAAACAACACAACATACACCAAACAAATCCACACGACACTAACAGAAAACCACTTAAAACACAGAGTACTAAACAACATTTCAAACAAACATCCACCAGAAATAGCAACCTAGAAATTCTAGCTACTCTAACGTTGTGAGAGAAACCAGTCAGACGTGATGTCACTAATTCTTGGCAAAGCTAACGTGCGGCATACCCTAAATTACAATACTACAAAGACAATATGATTCCAACTAAACGAGACCACAGTGTCCAGAATACGAGCATCTGTCAAAAATGTAAGTGAGAGTATTTTTTGGCAGGATACAATCTCACTGTCTTCTTTCTGTTTAAAAAATGTCTCGTACACGAAAAGGGGGTGGAACTGACAATAGGTAATCTTCCTCTGAGGAGACAGGTATTTTGAGAGGCGTATGGTGTGGGCTGGAGGTACTGGCGCGGTGTGGCCGGTCTCCCATGTATAGTATATAGTATATAATATATTATATATATAATATATATATATATACTATATATAATAATAATATATATATATATGCGTATATATATATATACTAGGGCTGTAAAGTTAGTGGAGTTTTTCACTATTCCACGGATGTGGATAGTTAAAAATCACTACAGCGTATTGCGGATACGGATAGGGATGGTTAAAGTTTTAGAGTTTTGGCCACAGGTCTAATATAATATATTATCATATATAAGATAATATATATTATATTATAGTTATATAATGTAATATATTATGAGTATATATAGTATATAAAAGTTTGAGTTAGATAGTATTGTTTGCATATATTACTATATATAATAATTATATATAATAAAGATGGCTATATTCTCTTGATAGTATATTATATGGTGGCATAAGGCAGAGGTGTGAGGGGGGGTGCACTTACCAGCGCTTAAAGGTTCTGTGGCGAAATAAACAATTATGGAACGGGCGTTGATAAGATGTTTGCAGATGAAACATGGTTTTTAAATGATTAGGTAAAGTAGAAAAATACTGAAAAGAATACATCAAGTGTAGATAGAGTAAATGTAAGTAGTAATTCTCAATTACAAAACGTATTATATTTAAGAGTGTAGTTTAAAGTTTTAATGTGTTTTCGTTTTCATTTGGCTTTAAAGTCAACTAACTTTGAGCTTTAGATGACTAGCTGGATATTCGCTGTGGTGTAATAACATTATATCGTCCGCTATGACATTATCAGTATGGTCGATAGCATTTGGAGATACGGCTTGTACGCAAAGCAACTGTGTAAGATCGAAAGTGCTCGGAAGGCGCATCCTGTGGCTAGATATTCAAGAACTGCTAGACTATACACATTCTAATGAGACCACATTTCCTGAAGCATGAAAATATATATAGAAAATATTAGCAAGTGGGGCAATT
>JABUQX010064150.1:0-10000 GCA_015478945.1 Trachelipus rathkii
CCCCCCAGCACCCACATAGGGTGACTTATCTTCACGGTCTAACCAAATTTTTAATAATTGAAACGTATAGGTTGGAAGTAAGTCCACTGATTGAGAAACTATCTATTGGAATCTAGAAAATAACCTATTATATATACAAATCTATAATATATAAATATATAATATATATATATATATATTTATATATATATTTATTATATATATATATTATATATATATATATATATATGATATATATATATTATAGTTGCTGTATTAGATATATATATACTATAAGAATAAACTATCAATTATTATATATATATATTATATTATATATATTATGTTATATTATAATATTTATATATTATATATATATATATTATATATATATATATAAGTAGTTATATATTATTATATATACTATAATGATAGGTGGTACTGGGAGGGTTGGGTGTGTGCCGTGGTTGCGGTGATGGCGTGGTTCAGTAGACCATAATCCCTTATGGGGGGCGAAGAATTCCTGATACCGTATGCTGTTGCTTGTAGTATAGGTGGGACTTAAGAGGAGTAGTATTAGCTATTGAGGTTAGGATATTATATCACGTTTCTTTGTTTTCCATCACTCTTAGGCCAATTTGTCATTCAGCTAGAATCGTTCAGGGATACTCTCTCGAACGAGCCAAAGCGGCTATGCTTTCATCAAACGAAAGTGCGTTAACTCTCCTTGGTTCTCTACTGACAAATTCTCTTCTGCCGCCCTTGCAAAAACATCTCTATGCAAACTTCTTGTAAATCTCCCTTTCCTCTTATGGTTCCTGTTGTTAATTCTCCAACTGAAAAGGCCATCTCTTTGGCCGGCCTCGCCTATCTTCCACTAACTCAACTCTAGAACGATTCTGGCATATCTCTTCCTCCTCCTTCTCTCTCAGGTGTCCTATGTCTTTACCTGTGAATTACATTTGATCGTGGTGCATAGGCCCCTGAATTCTATGAAGGATAGGAAGAGCGGGTGTCCCAGATGGCATTCCTCCCCAAGTTTTGCAATGGAGTGTTGCTTCCGTGCTATTCCCTCGCCCCTCGTTCACTATACTTCTCTATGTCTCAATACTACGCACTTTCCCTCAGTGTTGGATAGCTCGCACATGCTCCAAACCTATTCCGTAAAAAGGAAGCCGCTCTGATCCTCTAACTATCGCCCTATAAGCTCTCACTTGTATTCTATCTAAGATCTTTGAAACCCGTTTCAACTCTGAACTTCTTAGATAATCTGGAAACTCATTCCCTTTCTTTCTATAGCCAGTACGGCCTTTCAGCGTCTCGGTTTCCTTGCTGGCGATATACTTTCTCTTTTTAACGTATTTATGGTTTTCCGCCATTAGGAAACTACGGGGAGACTTGCATGGTGGCTGGCTTGACATATCCAAATGCATTTTGATCCGACGTGATGGCCCCGCCCCGTCAGCTGCTCTCAAAGCCCTCCCCTTATATTAGTGTATACAGTCTTTCTCTTTGGCTTAATTATGTCTAGTTTAAGTTTCAAATCTCTAAAATAGTTCGGCTGTTGTGTGGATGGGGCGACTTGCTCTCTTTTTTCTGTTCTATGGTGTTCCTCAAGGTTCTGTCTTATTTCCTATCTTTATTCCTTCTAGTCTGCAATTGGGTTCAATGATTATGTTTTTATTCCACCTCATATACCCGATGACTCAACCCTTCCATTACTCACACTCATTTCAGTTCTGCTTCCTCTTTTACTTCTAGAATTGCCTCTTGTCTTAATCTTGTCCTTTTTTTATCTGGATAGAATTTCCCGGATGGGGTCGTCTCAACCTTGTGAAAATTCAATTTCTTTAAAGAAGCCCAAACTTCTGGAAATATATCCTTTTCCTAGAAACGTAATTCTAAACTTTCTATCTCTTTCGAACGGTTCTCTGCGTCTCTCTGTTGACAATTACTAAACAATCCTTAGCCTTAACATAAACAAAAAAATGTCGTGGAAACACCTCATGCCACAACGGTTGCTAGGGCGGCCCTCAAAGAAACTGGGAGTTTCTGTTTAGACTGCGAGACATTTTTTTTCTCTTCTCAGTTGCTCAGCTATATACAGGGTCCTCATCCGCCCTTGTTTTTGGAGTACTGTTCTCATATCTTGGTGGGGGGGGCGGGGGGACTCTGGCTTCACCCGGCTTTTTGGGATAGGGTCGAGTCAAGGCCAAAAGGTCTTATTAAACTGTTTCTTTGGTGCTTTATCTTCTATTCAAGGCACCCCACGCGGCAAAGTGCTCGAGGGAACTTATTATTTGCGTACCACCACCTTTACGACGCGCCCTCGTAGCACAAGGGGTGCTGTATCTGTGTTGATATTTGTGTTGATATTTGTAACATCCAGGCTAGTTTTCGCTGTGGTGTGCTGTCCTCCCTTCCTGTACCTTTTGTTTCTGTTGGAATTCTTTTCCATCTTCTGTATGTCCTGCTGAATTCAGATCTTCTACTTTAGAAGGCCCTGCGTCCTGTGCTCATTACTGCTTTAATTTGAGCTAGAGGGTGAACTTTTTAGAGTACTACACCCCCTCCTTGAATGGGGCTCTGACTGTGAGTGGTGGTGACAACTGTTAAAAAAAAATCCTTAAGGTGGGCAGATGTGGGGTCAAATGAACTGAATCTCCTATTCCGCCCATCCAAAACATCATTCAGATTATCCAGAAAACTTGCACTCTTCAAAAACTCTCAGAATGGGACCATTATGTCGCATATCACACATTACTTTTTACTTATTCAATACTTAAATTTAACGTGCTTTAGAATCTAGCACTCACACACCAAAATCTACGCATAGGCTCTCTACCACAAGTCACTTATCAGAATTGCAAAATCCTTCTATCCCGCTCTCATTCCTTTCCACACCAAAACACGAAACCATTTCACAGCCACTATCCACCCCTTCATTTTCACTGTTTTCTTCCATCTTTGTTTCAGTCACAGCTAGCAAAATCAAATTTGCTCCTTCTCTAAATACATCCATCACCTCTCTCCTGCAACATTTATTCCTCTTACATTCCCCATGTATCCATACGATTTATACATTTCGGCCGAAAGATTAGGACGCCGATGAGCGGCGATGCAACGACGCTTTTCTGAGCCATGCAATTAGATTCGCTGCAAAAGATCTAGTGTAGTGGCCAGCCGAACCCAATCTACCCACCTCCATCACTTAGTTTGCCTTTGATCGACACGTCAGGACATACGATCTCGGCAATATTTTTTCCCCCACACATAGGGATATAAGGGATAGGATGTCTGTAGGATGTTGTCTATTAAGAGGGGGTGTGATATAAGTTATGTGTAGTATTGAATGTGATAAGATGGTGTCATCTTAAAGATGTCCTGGCAAGGATGAGTTGTGGATGATGAGTACGCAGAACAGAAAGGCGAATTTCCATTTAGCACTGGAATGTCATGCATACCATAAGCAAAATGGGTAAATATATATATATACTATATATTAAATAATATATATATATATATATATATATATATATATATATATATATATATATACTATATATCCTATAGTATAATATATATATATATAATATTATATAATATATATATATATATATATATATATATATATAGTACTATAATATTATTGAGTTTTAATATTATCGAACCAAAATTCTTAATATTGTTCAAATAATCGGCAAAATAATCGGCGAAATTACGATGACGATGACGATTGAAAAAAAATATGCCGATTTTTTGCCGATGACGATGACGATTAATCGTCCATGCAGCTTAATATATATATATATAGTATAATATATATATATATATATATATATAAATATATATATATATAATATATATATATATATGATATTATATGATTTGGGTTTACAGCAGAATCTGATTTTAGATATTTGCCTCTAGTTATCAGATGCAGTAATATATATTAATTAAAGTTTATATGATTGAGGCTAACATAGCCTTCAGTCTAGTAAACTCAACCCTTTTAATATGTTATTTTATTATATATGGTTTACCTATTAAGGATAGTTTGTAGAATTGGGTTTTGTGAAGTTTTAATTATTAAAAAAAACAATAAGTCTTAGACTAAAAGTATTAATTTAGTTATAAACTTAAAATAAAATTATATTTCCTTTATTATAACCAATAAAGAATTCTTAATAAATGTATAACTTATCTTTCAATTTTTCAAAGGGTGCGGTACCAAAAGAGCGGAAACTTTTTTTGTTTTCCGCACGTGCAAGTCCGCTTATTTCCTGACGACTCCGCACCTCCGCTAGTCTCTTGCACTACGTAAATTTGGTAGTCCTGCTCTCGTTAGCGGACTAGCGGACTAGCGGACTTAAGAGCGGAAGTGCGGAAGTTGCCCTGCTTCTATCCATATGATATATATATATATTATATAGTATATATATATATATTTATTTATATATAGTATATATATATTATATTTAATATATTATATATATTTATATATTCATATATATATATATAATTATATAGTATTTATATTATATATTTAATATTTATATTGGGCTGATTAAAATAAAAAAATTTTAACCAAAAATCAAGAAAGTGTCCCCTCCTATAACCTGGCTATTTGATTTGGTGTAAAACACATCTCTATGAAGAAAAAAGTCGAGTGGTTATTATTGTTTTTATGCTGACCTGCACTTTGGTTTAAGTTCTCAAATGTAGAAATTTTTGGACATTTTTATGGGTTAAAATTACAAAAATAATCATAAATGCTTTATAAAATAAGCTACAAGCATCAATTAGGTACCAAATGATGCAGAATTAATTTTAGAACATGTTTTATTGAAATAACATTTTTTCCTAAAAACTATATTTATGAAGTTATTGCCAAAAATCTAAATTTTTTTTATTGTTTTTTAGTTGAAATAGTGGCATAGTACTAAGCATTATTATTATTATATGGCAACTGGATACTTAATATATTACTCCTATGTTCAAATTAACCTATCAAGATACCTAAAATTCCTTACAATTGTAGTTGCACCGCTGGTGTATTTATATATGAATAACAGGAAACAAAAATATATAAAACATTAAAATTTAAAAATCACTTTTTTACGACTGAAATTTTTAATTAATTTCCTGGACCTATATTTTGTTTTCGAATATACTCCATCTTCTGTGCATCATGTCAAAGTTCCAGCATAGAGTGCTGTAAGCTCTCAGTAACAAGTTTTACAATGTCTTAAACTAATTTTTGGCTTGTGACACTTCATTGTCTTAACTAAGTGGTTTTTTCGATACCCAATCAAGTATTTTTATCTCTTTCAATCCAGTGCTCATAAAACCGGTAGGATATTGTGAGCCGATTGGGAAATTGGGGCCGTCCATTTTGAGTGAGAGTGAGCAATTATTTGGGCATGGGCCCTCGATCCGGGAGCGGGTGCAATTAAGTCCGTTTTGACCACCGACAATTCTTGTGTATATTCTTTTGGTGCTTGGGGTGGGTCATATAAAATACACTCTTCACAGTCTGTCTATTTCGAGATTTCTGCATGGTTAATGATGGAATTAGATCTTGGCAGCGGTAAATTTTATTGGGGGTTATCACTTGAAGAAAGACAGAGAGCCTCTCATAGTCGGCGATGATCCCTGTTTTTCGCCCCAAGGGTATTTGATACTAGGACGTCGGTACATTAGAGTCGATATATGGTTGTTCGAATGTGCAAAACATAAGTATACTCAAGTACATATGATCTGGTACGAGAATGGGTGATAGAGGAATATTAGAGGAAAGTGCCTTAACGCTAGGTGTGCAGAGAGAACGACGGGTGTCTCAAATGCCACAAGAAGTTATTATATATGGTGTGAGATTGTACAAACTCCAGTGATAGGTACTCCTTCTCGAAATCTTTTGAGCGTAGATTCATTCCTTATCGTGATTGTGATGTGTAGAGCCTTAGACAGTTACCTATAATGAGATTAGTAATTTAATGGCATATATCAGCACATGTTAATTCTAAATTAATCAAGACTGTATATAATGCTTATAAGATTCATAACAATAGTGTTCCTATGCAAGTTGAATCGAGGAATTTATTGAGATTCATATGATCCCATTGAGAGATGATATGTTTGTTGGGAGAAAATTATTTTAAATTCATTTTATACCTCTTAATAAACACATAATTCTTCAATACACGTATGGTTATAATAGGAGTAACTGCGAACCTTATACTATAAGATTGTGCGCAGTGCAGTCGGCTATAGATTATTTTAATATGGTTTAGAGAAGATGGTATGAGCATTAAGGTACCCAATCTGAGAATTGCTGCAGTGACATTGTGTGAGCCAACGAGAATGTGTTCGATAAGGTAACGGATATCTTCCTATTAAAGCTCAGATCATCATCGAGATTAGCCATGTAGACATTTGAGCACGCGCGACAGAGTGGCGATTACGGAGAGCAGTAGAGTTATCTGGGATTCAGTTCCTCGAGATAGAGGTAGTCAAAGGTTACTTTAATTGTTATCTAGTATGACAAAAGTAATTATTTGGATTGGATAATATGGTCCTAACTGCAAGCGAGCACCCCATTGGAAACATTGCATTGCTTAGACATAGTCGAGCATATGGACTACACATAAATATTTTACTATCTGTGAACCGGGCTTTTGGGGTTAGTGGTCCTAATCAATTTGTACACTATAAAAATATATTATGCGCAAGTTAGAAAGGTAACAGCATTTAGATGCTATTTGGAATTTGTCAGAGATAAGGCTTCTGCATCTCGGTGTGATAGATGGCAACATTAGAAGCACACATTTCTCAATATCAATAGGAACCACGTGAATGACCAGATATTGATCATTGTGTATCCATACTGCTTATGCTAATGTTCAGTCTATTTGAAGCTCTGTTCCCTGTAGTGTTTTGAAAATATTCCATGAGCTACATCTATTCCCTTGGCGCTTTTTTTGGTTGTGATGTGATCAAGGTAAAAATCATCTGAAAATAGAAATTTCTAATAACATATGCCTACATAAATAGGTTTATCAAATTTTAGTTTAGTTTTTTTCATAATTTTATAGGATGGCTTGATACTTAGTATTTCCTTACCTGGCTCACTCAGTGATAATCAATATATAAAGCTCCTCCGCAGTGTTGAAGATTGATATTGCTAAAACTTCCCATTAATTTCACATGTCATCAAAGGGATTTTGCATTAATCTTCAGCCTGCAATATCGGAAGCCTTAATATCTGTCATGTACGCTTTTTCTGAACAGGTATTTACTTTCAATTCTCGATTTCTGTTTTCGACGCTTCTTGACTCTGCAAATTATATTCCTTTTTCTCTTACTTAATTTATTTTTGAAAGGTATTGTTGTGTTAATAATTGCATTAAATATATATATTATAATTTATTATTATATACTATATAATAATTGTAGATGGTATTTTAGTAGTTATTTATTGTTTGAAATAGAAATTCATTACTTTGTTAACTTATAATATAATTCTCTAACCTATACTGCATTTTATTTCTTGTGGTATAATCTATCTTCCATGATCTTGATAGTGTTACAGCAGACCTACATCAAACCATATATTTTGATAACTGAAAATTTAAAATCTTCAGTACAATGTTTATTTGGTAAAAGTATAAAATATATTGTCTTTCAATTTAGTGAATATTGTATGAAATAAATATCTCTAATGACTAAATGATAGAATAGATTTAGTAAATCACTTCTGTGAAAAAAGTTTTATTTAATTATCATAATTCTTTGCTTTTTTAAGTAAACTTTTTTAATTCGATCAAAAACTTATCTATAAATTTACTGTCATACATTTACAGCTTTGATGCATTTCTCGGAGATTGGATCGATATTTTGCTGACATCTTCGACATTTTCTCTCAGTATAATAATACAAGGATATTTAATGAAATCTTATAGCTAGGTTGAATAATGCCCACGTCTGACATTTCAACATCTGATTTTTCTATCTCTCCAGATACTTTGACGGGCGGTGTCTTACATATAGATCCTTAGAAAAGCCAAAGCAGAAGCTTGCATATTATCTACAAAGATTTCCAGCTCTTCTCTAGCTTCTCTATGACTAATAGATCTCTTATCTTTGAATAATAAAACGCTTTTTTTTGGGTTAATTTGTCTTCGCCATATTGTTTCATGATCACGTGATCTCATTGAACAGGATACAGTACTGAACACAAAAGCTCATATAATACGCTACATAATATCAAAATAGAATATATAGGTCTCATGCCTGTAGGTGTCTGTTAGATTGATCCGGTACAATACTAAAAATCCCTTTAATAGAACTTATTGTATAAACTGTCCTATTAACTGAGAAACTTTGTAAGTTTAAAAATCCTTAAATAATAAACCTTTTAAGTTAGATTAATAAATTGTCACGTAAGAATGTATATGTAGATATAAATAACTCGTAATTAAAAGTACATTACTAGAATGATTCTATAAAAACTAATATATTGATGTATTAAATATAATATATCTCACCTAATAACTATAGTAAATTCTATATCATCTGTTCATGTCATTTAATTTAATAGAAATCTATCTTTTACATATAATTCTGACTTGGATTACTTCTTAGTTGCAGAATATCTTTTTGATGTAAAATCATCAAACTGAGTATGAAATTTAGCCTATCTATATATAACATGCCTGCATACATAATTCATGAAATTTTACAAAATTTTTTAGTTCCTCATTTTTCTCTTTATAGTCATTAAATGTATATAACACAAATATATAATAAAATTATTGTCATATAGATTATTATCACACCTGTTTCGACGCATATTGTTTAATTCCTATGTGGTATCAGAAAAATATAATGATCGGAGTAAATCATTTTATTATTATATTTAATTTATATCCTATAACTAGATGGCTAATCGAAATCTTTATTGGAGTTTCTAATCATAAAGACAATAGCGGTCCATCATGAAACACTGTCTTCCTCCTATAGTCTTTAAGTGAAAGCCACTTTTGATCATATCGTCATCTCTGCTATACTAAGTGCCGGAGAATATGTCTTTTGTCCAAAGTGATAATTATCCATCTATAATGGGTTTATAATCATTCAATCCATCAATGTATTTATTTGATTAAATATTTGACTATGTTAATTTCTTCACTAGACGATCGCTAAATTATCTATAATTATAATTAATATATTTAATTAATAAATATTTTATAAATTATATAATTTAATGTATCTGAAATAAAACAACGCAAGTAGATATTAAATGAGAAATTCAATATTTTGGACGCTAGACTGCATAGAGTATAAGTTATATAGTCGAGAGAGATATAATATATATATATATAATATAAATTTAAATTAAATATATTAAATTTATTATAAATTATAATATAATATATATATTATATATTATATAATATATGAATAGATTATATACTACTGTGGAAGTATATGAAGTCCGAGGCATCGAGCGCGTACATACCAACTTCTTGCATGGACTAGGAAGTCAGAGATCTGGCGGATAACGATTACAGTGTGTGGTAGTGTATCTTGTGAGGATGGTGAGTTCTTTTAGAGATTACTACTCGACGCGTCAGATGTGTTGCAGGAATAATGAGATGCTACGATACGAAGAACGTATGCGCGTTAAAGTGGTGCAAAGATCGAAACGGTTAAAGCGTAAGGAAGGTTAGGTTGACTGAGACAGCGGATAGGGGGTAACTTATATATATATATAATATTATTTATATATAAGTTATATATATTATATTAATATATATATATATATATATATTATATAATATATATATATATATATTATTATATATATATATATATATATAGTATAATATATTTTATATATAATATATTAATTTATATATATATATTATAATATATATAATATATATATATTATTTATATATGATCAGAATATATACTTATATTATACTATTATATATATATATTATATTATATATATATA